>JAQFXM010000318.1:0-55785 GCA_034693345.1 Entomobrya multifasciata
TCATTAATAGTTATAGCCCATTCCATCCCGTTGCACTGTATTTAGTTTAGACTGATGATGATGATTGATGTATTTCTGACTAAATTGATAATTATCCATGCACAAATTCTTACATAAAACAACCAAATGTTTAAGTACTGCAACATTAACAGCTTAATAAAACATACATCATCCTTGTCACATAATATGTGATATTTCTATACAACTAAGCATATATGCATGCTACGAAATAATTGTGGGACACAAAGTTCCCATTTTAATTGTTGAAAAGTAAATTACTGTAATTCATTATGGAAGTATCGCGTAAATTGAGTGACTTGGAAAGTTCAGAAGTGCATACAATACAAATAAAAATTTAAAACTTGAAATTTTGATGATGTGATCTTGACCCGGCTAATGAACAAATGTATGATGCTAGTGAGCAAAATAGTCCAGCTAACTGCTTCATAAAAGTATTTTATAAAAGGGCATTACTGCGTGAATTTAATTAAAATTAACAAAGCTAAATGTACAGCTGTACTAAAAATTAAGTTTAATTAATTCTGTTACTACTAATTAAAAATACAGAGAGGAGCATTCCTTCCAAAAAAACCAAATCAACCAGGGCTGCAACAAAGTTGAATTGATAGTCTACAAAATAGCAAATCAAATGATAGATTAGTATGGATTGATGGACTAGGTTAATTTACTTTATCATATATCAAATCCTCATGAGTAAGTGAGCACACCTGGTGTAACACGGTTTGTTGTCAGATTGCTAGGTACGCAATAATTACACCAAGAAGTTAGATCTAAATCTCTGAATTCTGACTTTTTAAGATTTATGCTACCGTAGCGAAACACTGGGTACACAAAATAATGACCATTATATCTGTTTCATGGTTTATAGGAATGTGAGCATTGTATTCAACTCCCATTCACAAGAAAGGATTCAAGTAGTGCATACGTGAGTTTATACGCGCTGGATTGTTTTTTGGCTTGCGTGTACATAAAACGAAAATCAAAAAAATAACAGCACATTCGTTAGTTTCATACAATTTACTATTTTACGCTTTTTACTATTTAATAACAACTCATAGTGCTGAATCATGGAAAGTACACGCTGAATAAAAATACAAAAAGATATCAGTCATTTAGTCAGTTTCTTAAATTTTTGCGCATTCGCATTCTCGCAATTTTGTAGCAAACTTATGAAGGTTATGTGTCCATCATCCTGCAATACATCGCGTAGTAAGCGGTTTTGCTATGAGTAATGCAGTCTTCGGCAATCGTCAATTAAATGTTCTCACAAGAAATAGAAAAACAAATCCCTCATATGGGATCCAAAATTTTGGTGAAAAAAGAATTTAGAGAAAGGTGGTGATAGTGCATGAAAATTTTTTTTGAACAAAAGAACAAAGTACTGACAATGTACTCACTACTTTGCTTTCTTCATGTAAAAAAGTGTCGCTTTACTTTTGACATATTAGCAGTTTTGCTAGTAATTGCTGGAATTTTAGGTAAATACTTGAATATCTCTATTATGTATGCTAGTCTTGTAACATTTTTTGTTGCAAAAAATTTATAAAACGAATAAAATGCTGAATAAACAGGAACCGCATCAGGAATTGGAACATGTAGAGTGGGAGAATTAAGATGTCAAAACGGTGATCTGTGTATCCCACGTGAAAAAGTTTGTGATGGGGTTCGTGATTGTGATGATGGTCTTGACGAGTACGTGTGCAAATTTCGTAGAGGATTTTATAGGTAAGTATTTGCTTTCATTCAGATGTCCTCCTGTCCAATGAGAATTTGAATTTCAACTTTAACCTGTATTTCACAGCTTAATTATGAGTGCATCTTAAATATTACTGGCCAAACTGGTATAAAAAATTATTGTCATATCGCTTATAAGAAAATGGTTCTAGTTTCTAGTATACCGTCAGTAATACTGAATTTTTATCATCAAGCCTAGAACTGGAATGTTCAGTGGTTGAAAATAAGCTTAATGATGAAATCCAGTTGTGCATGCACACTTCATTTCATAAACAAAATCAAACATTTTTTGTGATTTTTTTACAAACCAGTAAACTCTTCTACAATAACCGAAGAAGTAATGTTATTCACGTGATGAAGACCATGACCCAGGGTTCCTCGTCCCTCTTGTCATTAATAGGGTGAGAATTTACTTCTACAAGTGCTAAAGAAAGCTTTCACTAACATTCGCATTGAGCGAAACTAAACCAGCTATAAACTTTCCAAAAAAAGAGCAAGTATAACAAGACTAACAATTGCTAAACGAATCCTTCTTGATTTGCATAAAGTAACGAAAATTACATACCTCCATGAAACTTTTGGCATTGACGAAGCTTAATAACAATTAGTCGATGATGATTCGGATCAACAACAAAAAAGTAGGTATGTTATTACCGGTCTAATGGAAAGTGCAAGAAAATGCAGAATATTGGATCTACTACTTACAAAAATCATGAAAATTGAAGTATGTAAAAAGTTGAAGGATCATCGGATAAATATCTGAGAAATAACAAAAGGTTCATTAAAATGTTTAGAATATTATTCATGTATAAAATTAGCCATTTAGCCAACGTGACTACTGGTTTAGGAAGCTGATAGGAGTCACGTACGATGATTGTTAATTAAAGGGGTAACGCGAGACTAGTGACCAAACCCCTCAGAAAATTTGACTTGCAAGTCTGTTCATCATTTTTACATTTGCGTCAGCCATTTCCACATGAGGAAAATTTCAAATTATATTTGTCGAATAATTTTTAAATTGATAGTTGGTCAAATTGAGGTTTCAGTCCCAGGTTCAGGGTCATTTCTGAACTGGTTCTCACGATGTGCCGAAATCTCTGCAAAATTAAAGATTACTAGTTGGCCCTGTACTTTATTTATTGCGCTACTTATTACACCGTTACGTACAGTTTACAATCTACAAATAATATCGAGGATATTTTCGGCGTAATAAAAATATTTACTGATGTATTAAGATCTTTTTATTGTTCAGAAGATTAATGAATCTTTACATAATCTTCCTCTGAAATCTTGGTTACTCAAGCGAAGCAGTCCAGTTGTTGACGTGGTCAAGTACTTGTTTGGTTCCATTTTTTTAAAAGCGTACATGTGGACTACAAGCAAACAATCATTAGGACAATATAACATAAAAAGATTGATCTGCTAAAATTGGTATACGTGCAGACATAATTTTATGCACAACATACATCATTTACATTCTTCATTCTGCATACCAGTGTTAGTTAGAAACTGACCAAATCACTTCACTTGTTCTAATGACATGCTCTGATTCAGTTCAGGTAAAATACAAACTGGAAGATAAGTTCAAGTTTTTTGCTGAACAGAGGGCAAGTTTTTTTATCTTGCAAATCATAGGGCGACATTTGTAGCTTTCTTCGCCTTAAGCATATCATTGAATTGAATTCATTGTTCGATTAGTACTTTTCAGATACAATGCACATGTTCAGCACGAAATCATAGAACATGCGGTCATGCAAAAGTTGTATGGTCAGTGGTGGTGTCACGGTCACGTTGAAGTTGTACGGTAATATTCCCTCAAAAATATGCATCGGCTTCAGGAAAATAATTTTATCTCGTTATGTTTCTTTTGAGATTAACTGCCCAGTGTTTTTATAGCTTTCATTTTTTCTCAATTGGAATCATATCAACAAAAATTGCAAACCTCACTCTCATTGATCCAATACGTTCACATACACAATGATTGATTGCTTACCTTTTCGTCAATTTAAAGTAAGTAAATGCTTGTAATCACCAATCACAGCACAGGGCAAGATCAAGATACAGCATAAATCTTGGGCAAATCATTATTACAACAGAAAATAATGGAAAATTTGCGTCAGTCAGTCGAGGTTTGCTTAATACTTCATAAATAAATAGTTCATTTATAATTTCCAAGCTTAAAATTATCTGTCAAATTGGTCATTAATGTTTTGCTAGAGAAATTGGATTTTCTGTACATTACAAGTTAATAAAATTATAGATACATAGGTTGAAATGAAATCCCAACTACATAGATGGCAATTTTTAGAATTTAGAAGTTATTTATATGAAGCAAATGAGCATTTTTTGCGCATCTTTTTTCCATTGTACAAACCGACATATATTAAATTAAACTTTCACTCTTGTCCTTGTCAATCAAATACATAGACGTTTATATGGCATTTATGTTATGTGTTCCATTTAACCGTTCCGTTGGTTGGGTCTGCTTGCAGATTTTATTGATAACAAATCTAGAATTTTGATCGAACCATGAGTTAAAATAAAACTAAACAGATTATGTTTCTTGAGTACTTTTCCTAAATCATTGAGGCGCCAGGCGCCGTGAAGTTTTCCTACAGTTTTCATATTTTGCATAAGAAAATTTGCTATTTAGCTAATTACGTTTACATTTTGTTGGATATGGGATATTGATAAGCAGTTTAAAATGTTTTGTCTAGATACCCGAGACAGCCAAGCTTTCAGTTAATAGCTAGTAATAGTTTACTCAAAGTCACCCTTTTGGGAAAATATATTCTGCTTAGACCAATTCAGATTTCTTGAATGAAATTGCAATGTTTTCAACCCAAAATTATCACGAACATGAACGAGCAAGCCCAGCAAATTATAACAACTACACTGCGAATCCAAAAATACACACACACACATTCATTTAAACTCGTCATGCATAAAAAGTTGACAAACATAATGTACGAACACGAGCTTCTAACATGCAGTTACGTCGAACGAGTTGGAATTTTAGGATTTAATTTCCAGAATTATTTACGCCATAGACTCAAAATCCCATCATATACCAACATGAAAGCATCACGTAACGTTATTTTTCCTGCATTGTTGGCACTTAACATGGCAATGGCACGCATGCCTTCCTGCGTTTATTATAATCAAGAAATGTATAAAGTTAAGTAGTTAATTCTCATGCAAGGATCTAAACTGATATATTATTTAGGCATGACGCAGGAACGTTTAAAAACCTATAAGCTTACAATTTAACATCAAACTAAAAAAAAGTTCTTTCCTCATAGCATTAACATTTAACGATGGCCTATAACTTATTTTGTTTACGTTATTATGAAAATGATATGCTTCCATTTTTTTAACAAAATTAATTGCTTTTAATACAGGAATGGACCGAAAAAAGGAGCAGTATTTCAATGCCAATTCGGTGGTGTCATCCCATTAAATAGACTGTGTGACGGAGCCGTGAACTGCTTGGACGGAAGTGACGAAAGTGAAATTTGTGAAAATAATAGGTATTTATTTTTATATTTCTCAGAGATTTCAATCGCATCTTTTTCAAACAATTATCGGTTTGGCACTTTACTTTAAGCCATAATTATATGTATATCAGCTTAATCAGCTATAATTGCATGCACATTCGCTTCGCTGGGCCTCTAACTAGTTATCTATCTGTATCGCAAATCGCAATATAGATTTTTCGTTTTCATGAAATCCTAGTCAAAACAACAAAGACGAAGACACCGCATAAACGTCAGTGGCGCATGAAAAAAAACAAGTCAACAACTTTTAATTTTATACATTCGCCGGTGTTACGTATCTTTTGTTATGATTTACTGCGGAAATATTAAATATGCTACTATATAAATTATGCCTTTATTGACATAAATTTAAAGAAAAACCCAACTCCACGCGATCTATAAAAACCGAGAATATTTTTATGGTTTAGGTATATGTATGAATATGGATATCAATGATACATCATTTCAGACAGGTACTAGAACAATAGTGGCTAATGGCTTCACCTCCCCATGCGTCATGAAAACACTAGCTACAAACCGATAAAATCTTACTAATTACATGCTAGAAAACTAGGTGCAAAATAAAGTATATGCATCACATCCAAAAATATTTTGCTCTTTACGCATCAATTTCTGTGGCATCGGCATCATAAAGTTTACAATTACAAACTAAATTCTAAAAAATGGATATATAAGAACATGTATAATGTATGTATAACGTATATGCGTTCTTAAAGTTCGACCTTTATGATTTTGACCTTTTATCCATTCTTACATAACGGCAGGCTTTTTTTCGTGTAAACAACATTGCTGATTTTGTTACACCAGTCTTTAACTTTGTTTTCATCAAAAATGTATAAATCAGGTAGTTGATTAGGTGCATACATGAAAGGAGTACTTTTCAAGTTGCTTTCATGCAGCATGCAATGTAACCTGTTTTTTGTCTCTAATGATTTTAAAGGTAGTTTTAAAATTATGGAGCTTTTATTGATCATCATAACGCTAAGTACACCGTTTTGAAAACTTGGTGACGTCAGATAGGACATGTCCATTCTTAGAATATGACGAAGAACTGATAATGAGGGTAACGCACTAATGGTAGGGGTGAAGGAAGAAGATTGATTTTGAAGAGTTTTACCTTCTGCTTTTGTTTCATGCAAGCCTATTTAGTATTAGCGAATCGTGTTTAGTATTAGGTGCTTCCAGGTGCATATACTTTTTTTGCCTTTTACTACGCTTATTTCTACAAATTTTCTTACGTAAATGCTTTACAAGTGATTATAAAAGTAATAAAATGAACCCAACAAGACACTAATCATTATCTCATTCAACTCATTGTTTTTTTGCTGTTTAAAGCTGCCTACCCGGCCAGTTTAGGTGTGAATATGGCGCTTGCATTGCTGACTGGCAGATGTGTAATGGCAGAAAAAACTGTCCTGATGGTAAGTGCAAAAAATATAATTAATACCTGTTGCAAATGAAAAAAGAAATACAGTTGAATTCCTGACGTCTTAACTAAATGCGTGCATTTGAAAATGTAATGATTTAAAATAAATGTTCAATGTCAAAATCTGATTCAAATCAAATTGCAATTGAAAGAAATGCAGTGTCTGGTCTAAGAGCACTAATTATGGTACTCCCAGCACACGTGCCGGCACTAAGTCTACTGTTTTTGTTTAACGTATGAATTAAATGGGACTCCCCGTCTTGCTTTTGTGGTTGTGGTTTTAGGTTCTGATGAAACTGCGGAAGTTTGCCAAGATATTCAATGCAAAGATACAGAGTTCAGATGTCGTTACGGAGGCTGCATTCGTAAGACGCAAATATGTGACGTGAAAAAGCACTGCGCTGATGGATCCGACGAATCAGAATTTCTCTGTCTAATTACACGTGCGAAAATGTTATCAGAATGGGAAAAGGAGGAGCAGTCCAATACAGGCGAGCCAAAGGCAACTAAAGCTCCAAAGATGGAACAAAATATTCCTGTGCCTAAACAAGCAAATAGCGTTCTCCCCTCAGTATCAATTAGTCGCTTTCCTCCACTTTCAACGAAATCTTCTGAAAATGACTATTCATTTCAAAACGACAAGAAATCAAAAGAAAATGAACTGACAATTTCCGACACTGACAGCTCTCCCCGTGTTGAGTCAAACAACGGTACTCAAGACACCAATGACGTATTCTCAAGTAAAAAGCCCCAAAGTAACGCTTCGGCGAAAGATGAAGGCAACGTAACAAAAGATGGTTTAATTATCAGCGAACATGAACAAGAACCCGATAAAACCGGTGTGGCAAATAAAGATGGAAATTCATCTGCAGTGATAAAGCAAAAAGAAGAGCTAAATAGTGAAGATGTAGCAGGTACTCCAACATCACACTCACAGGTAGACGAGAACCACTTTAGTGGTCAACCAACCGTGACCTGCGTTCTGCCGGAAATTCCAGAAAATGCTGAGGCGATTATCTCTAATTGCATGTAATTTGTTTGAAATAATGTAGCATTTTGTGAACAAACCAATTATAAGGATCAATGAATACATTAAATGATTTTTTGTTGTATTAATTTACTGATTACGTAGGTTTAATGAAAAACCATGTAGTAACGGTATTCGCGAAGCCTCGGTAGGTACTCAAATAAATTACGAATGTGATCCCGGCTATTCGTTGTACGGACCATCGGTGATTACTTGTCAGGAGGAGGGCAAATGGACTCTAACTCCTCCTATTTGCGAAGTCAGTAAGTAACCATTCTTTTTCATTACTTTAATGAGTCATGAGTCATTATACGTGTCACAAAATATTGGTACCCGTGTTGGAGATAAATACTTACAATTTGTGTTATAATTTTAGTATTAGATGTGCGTTTTGGACTTGGAAGCGTCATTCCAAGGGATTTCAAACCCCGTTGTTCATCAATAGTTGCCTCCAAGGGCACTGTCGTAGAATGCATTGATCCGACCGACTTATCAGTGAAAAGTTGCTCCGAACTGCAAAAACCTGGAGTTGAAGCCCGGCTACGGTGTAAGCCATACTACCGACCTGCAGGCGATTTGCCAATACATTATGAAAAGTGTTCCGAGAAAGGGGTGTGGTCTCCCGGTGCATTTCCACAGTTTACTTGCGTACCTGATTGTGGCTTGTCTGAGGTACCGAAAACACCTTTCATTGTCAATGGCAAAAGTATAAAAAGGGGACAGTGGCCTTGGCATGTGGGCATATATGTGGAGCGTGAGGGTAAGTTTAGAAAAAGGATTATGTCTTACATTTAGTAATCGTTTTATTCATGCTAATTTCGTTATTTTTAAATGTAGGGAACCTGACGTACATTTGTGGAGGAGCTTTAATCACTGAACATGCTATATTGACTTCTGCCCATTGTGTTACTCGTTTTGGCTCAGTTGTGGATCCTTCGAAGTTTAAAGTTTTCCTTGGAAAGCAGACCATAAGTAAGCAGAGTCTGCATGAAAATCATCCTCTCATTTTTACATACGCAAACTATTCCATTACTAATGACCTCTTTAATTTTCAGCTCTCCCAGATAATGACCCGTTTGTGCAATCTCGACATGTTTCAAAAATCTTTGTTGACGAAGCCTTCAATCACAGAAGCTTGGATTCTGACATAGCAATCATGGCTTTAGAAACACCAGCAGTGCTTTCCTACTTTGTTCGTCCAGTTTGTTATCCCCAAAATACAAACTCCTTCCTCGAGGAATACCAACTTGCTCAAGGGAACCTAGGTACAGTTTTGGGGTGGGGTGCAACAGAAAATCAAAGTTTAGCTGAAGACCTCCGAATGACTGAACTGCCCGTAATTTCCCATCAAGACTGTGTAGACGCCTACAGAGACTTTTTCGCATCAATGACCCGGTCAACAAATTACTGTGCTGGTTATCGTAATGGAACAAGTTTATGCAATGGTAAGATCTCGTAGTATTTTTTATTCTGTTCATAAACATTTTTGATCCTTGATCAGGTAACTAAAATCAATTTATTTTCTTTGATCTTGCAGGGGATTCTGGAGGTAAATGCTACACTTTTAATCGACCTGCTGGATTGCCTCGTTCACTAATTTTTAATTATGATAATGTTTTATGTTTGTTTAGGAGGTCAATATTTCAAAGCAATCGTGAAAGGTGCTACGAGATGGTACATCCAAGGATTGGTAAGCTATGGAGTTCCTAAGGAAGGTTCGAAAAAATGCTCAAGCACCCACTACACAGTATTCACACGAGTCGGGCGATACGCAGACTGGATGGTCAGAACTTTATCCCGTGAAAATCTAATATAAAAATATCTAATGATTTAATGGCAAAGTTTCCTTTGATCTCATGATGGTGTTGCTGCTGTATTTACTGTGTACTTTGGTACTGGACTAAATGTGATTTTGTTACACTTAAACTGTAAATATCGGGCATTATATTGAAACCTGGAGTATTAAAATATTTTAGTATATAGTGCCATAATATTATAATGCTAAAAATGATATTACTTTAAAGATATTCAATGTTCACATTAATGAATTTTCACTGCTCAATTTTCATATCATTATTGCTGTACATAAAAAGTCAAAAATAATAAAAATGACAATGAATTTTTAAGCCACAATTAGTGGCACTTTCAGCCGAATCATGACATTTTGACTAATATTATTCAGTTCCGTTGATTAAAAGTGTACATTTGAAATAAATGATGTACTAAAGTATTGATTACGTGATTGGTTTAATTCGACGTTTCATCGATTTCGGCTTTTAATTAATCATAAATCGATTTTTGATGTTTACATTACATAACTTCATTAGCCGAACAATAATTTTCTGCTATTAAATTCACATTGAAGATAACTAATTACAAATTATTTACACATACAAACTATAACTAGAATGTTTAGTACTACAGCGATCTATCATCCAATCATGGCAAATTATTTCTTGTCGGAAGTGTTTTGACTGGGCTCCGCATCAGGAATGCCTTCCAAACCCTAAAAGCACGTAAAATACAACACATTAATGGAAAAATTAGTTTACTGCAATTTTAACATAATTTTAACTGCTCTTCAAAATATGCAGAGCCCATTTTTACTCACTTTAAGCTTGTACGCTGAGCCAGTAAGTGTCATGTCCCTCAAATAGTATTCAAATTCGTAGGGATGCATTAAACGCTTCATTGAGGGCTATTACAAATTAAAAATATGTCATTTTAATTTTTGATAGGATGAATTTTTAAAGATTTATTTTAAAAGAAAAATGAACCAAAAAATACCTTTCCCAACAACAAATTCGGGATGACGGACATCGCTGCTCCTCCTACGCACATAGCCCCAAAAATCACTCCAATACTAGGCAAAACTTCGAACCACATCTTTGTGGTTTAATGATTCAATTAGCAGTTATTGAATAGGTCCTTAACTTTTAATTAGTTAAAGGATAAAGGAATTATTTAGGCCAAACAATCATATGTTGAAGATATCCCAAATATATTAGAAACTTTGTGTCGTGCCAAACAAAAATACTTGATGCTCACACATGCTTTGTACAAATACCAACAATTCTATGCTGTATGTATGCATCTCAGGAAATGTTTATACTCCTCTATCTGCCAAACAAATGGGGCAACTGTAGAATTCTCTTAAGATTTGATGCAATTAAGCTAATTAATTTACTGTGAACAAAGAAGAGTGCAAGTTTTTGTAAATTATGAATTTCGGATGCGTTCATTGAGGTATAATATAGTATTCCAACATCTAATTACATCGTGTTTCATTTCTCATAATTAATAATTATACTTTCTTCAATCCACTTTATACATGTGTTGAATTAAAAATTAAAAAGCTAAGCTGATTATTACGAGTTTCAGGTTTTTGTTAGGGCAGACTCCTTCGTCCATTAAAAAATCTCTTCAAACTAATCAAACTCAGAATCAAAATATTGCCATTTGAAATTCAATCAAAGAGGAACTTCGGTCATCGAAAATGTATAATGTAGATTTAGTATTCTAAGATAATTTTGAATTGATTTTATGAAGTTTTAATTTTAAATTTAATCAAGAATAGGCATAATGATAAACGCATGTAAAAAAAATCAAACTTAAACCTCTGCTCTGACATGAATTCCTGATTCTATTTACTACGCAATTTTGCATACATTGCATTCTGGGTTGGTTCTGGTTGTTTGTAGCGTTCAATCAATGTATTATACAGATGTGGTAGTGGTAAAAATTACCACACGAAGGAATTTTTCTTGGTCATGCAATTAACTTAATGTGTAATTAACTTAAGATTAAATTTGAATCATGCATCATGGTATCTTGTTGGACTAACGCTGATTCCAAGCAGCAGCGTCAGCCGTCAGCTCTTCTTTTCATTTCATGCAACTTGACTTGTAATCTTGCGAAATCAGATGGGTGTTTGTATTGGAAATCAGAAAACAGTAGATTTGCAGCTGTTCATGCACATGTGATTCTTAATACTTACTCTTTACGCTGTGCCGTACGTACTTCACAGGAAAAGTCCATTTAACATCGGAATTCGGAATTGATTTCGGAATGGCTGGACATTTAGCATTTTTTAATTTTAACTGATTCTTTTGTTTGTGGAATTCAGGACTCGAAGACTTCCTTTCCAGTAAATAGTACTGAAGTAACCGGAATGCTTTCAGTAAACTTTTTTCTCCAGATTGTTAAAGTGCACTTTTGCTCTGTAATGTGAAGTCGTAATTGCGTCAGCATGGATCATATCATGTTTCATAAGTTCGAAAAATTCATAAGTTTTAAAATTGGTGAAGAAATGTGTATTTTGAACTTGATTGATTTAAAATCGTCCCTTCACAATGCAAGTTGTTGATTATCATGCGCCAAACTATTTTACTTCGCGAGTACTACTTCGTTCATTAGTGCTAGTGCTACCATAATCAAAGGAATCCATTCCAGTCTGACCTGAAGTCAGTCACTAGTCACTATTGATTATGTCGTTCTTTAACATGGCCTCATTAAGGCTGTTCCGTTTGGACATCCGACACAATGCATCCCGAAGTATTCTTTCCAAAGTAATATCCCGATTTAAATAGTATGTCTTGTGTAGTATGTATACTGTAATCAATATCTTCGAAAACGAGCTTGAGTAGATCAATTTATCGAAGCCTACAATTTATTTGTTCTCATTAAGGTCTGTACACGTCAGTTGCAAACTTCACCGGTGAAATTTAGCGAGACTGTTGATGTGAAGGAAATAGAAATTCCTGTACCTTGGGGCAAAGTTGCCGGTAAGTAATTATTGCATATGCAATGATGTATTAAGATTAAGAGTGATGATAACTAAAAGGGTTTTGTTTGTTGTCCTGCAGCTCGACATTGGAATCCCAATCCAGCACTGAAGCCAGTTCTGTGTGTTCACGGTTGGAAAGATAACGCAGCATCTTTTGATAGACTTCTTCCACTTTTAGTCAAAGAAGTGCCACAATATCAGTATTTGGCCATCGATTTCCCGGGTCATGGTAGATCTTCCCATTTTCCACCCGGGATGGTTTATCTAATGCCGGATATGTGGATACTGTATCGCAGAATTTTAAAACATTTCGGATGGAATACTATGAATATCATCGCTCACTCGATGGGCGCACAGTTTAGCTTTATGTTTACTGGAACGCACCCCAATATCGTTAACAAGATGGCAAGTGTAAAATAAAAGGTGTTACTTATTTGGCAGGAATTTCAGGAATGAAAAAAGATATCAGAAATAATTGACATATAAATCTTGTATCTAACAGGTTGCAATTGACGCCCTCTCACCTGTGGTGCTAACGAAGGAGGAGACTATTAACCTAGTTCCAAAAATGACCCAAGAAATCTTAGGATTCGAAGACAAAATAAACCATGGCACGCGTCCTACTTATACTTATGATCAGATAGTTGAAAAACTTATGACGACACATGTAGGAGGAATGGACGCTGAGTCTTGCAAAGTTCTTATGACAAGAGGCATCGAAGAACATCCTGAAGGATCAAAAAAGTATAGATTTACACATGATATACGTGTTCATTATATGCCTGTACAAGGTCTTAGTGGACGGCAAGTAGCGTATGTCATGGAAAATTTCAGGTATGGTTTTTACACACATTATGGGTTTATCGGTTGACGATTGGCATGAAAAAGGTGAAATTCTCAGTCATTGTTGAAGAGAGTCAATACTAGTACTGATCGTCAATTTTTAACCTGCTTTTGTATAGGAGTGATATCTTAAGAATTAAAGCATCAGATGGTGTGAAATATACTCAGCAATTTATTAAGGAAAATATGCAAACTTGGCTGGCTTATGATACGAGCAGGAAACCAAAAGGAAATATAGTGAGATTCGTAACGGTTGAAGTAAGTGCTGTTTTAATGCTAATTAGCTAACTTTTTTTATGGAAGGAATGGGAATGACAGTGGACAAACATTCAAGAATAAACATGTACAAGACGATTCCTTATCCTTATGCTGATTTTTTTTACAGGGCAAACATCATCTTCATTTGATGGATCCTAAGAGTGTACTTCCTCATATAGCACGGTTTCTCTCAGAAGAAAAGGAACGGTTTCCTGTATATGATGATAGTTAAAACTAACAACAGTTTGAAATTTTGTCGAAATGCAATGTGCAATATGCATACATATATGACTAAAATATAAAATAGAACATTAAACTATTTTTACGTGAGAAATATTGATTTGTGAGTGACGATGTTTTAAATCCATAATGTGTAGTGCATAGTGCATACTAGCTTTGCTTTGTCTAGCTTGGCATCTCTTTGCTGTATCATTATATTGTATGCAACGGTATCTGAACCTAGAAAGTCATTCTAATTATGCAATTATGCAAAAAACTTATATTTGCATGCATCATACTACTATCCTACATATTTAAATGGAGATTTTGGATTTCATTGATCATTTCTCCCACCGAAGTTTAGCCAAACCAACAGACATAATCTCAAAAAGGAGCATATCGTTTTGAGTAGGAGTTGCTTTTATTCATTCGCACAAATAATTCACTAATTTATTTTCAAGCAATCAAGCAGTCAATTTTTTAGCCTATACTGTTCACACAATCCACATCGTCAAAATGAATCTCCGAACATTTTTCAAAAACTTGTTTAGTTATAAGTTATTTGCTGCTATTGCTTTAGGATATTTAATCCCACAAGTGGTCTATCTTGCTATTAGACTAACATGGGCATTCTTTATCATATTAGCCGTGTTTTTGACTTGCGAATTGCTTATCGTCTTGATCGTCAGAGTTTGGTTACCGCACCGAGTTAATGTCCCTCAAATCATGGAATGGACAATTACTACCCTTATCAGAGTTGGAAGTAGCATCTTTGCAGTATTTTGTCAAATTTTGTATAGCTGCTTTGATCTCTTATTTGGAAGGGTTCTACAAACCGGTCCACGAAGGAATTCACAAAACAGAAAACAAATTGGACTGAGGTACTCATTCATCTTTGCATTTCACAATATATTGATACATTATATACCTCAATTCTATATATAAAATCTATTTATCTAATTCATGACCACCAATCCAATGATTAATATTCCTTTAAAATGCTTTGTGTTATTTTTAAGGAATGATTCGCCTGGGAAGACCGCTGCAGACCAAAAAATGCTTTCCAACAAGTATGGTTTTGGTTATACTCCAATGGCCAGGATTGCGATGACCAACTCGGCAACCAAAACGAACAAACGTTTCAGTCTCTGACAAATGGATCATCATTTTTTTATAGTAATTCTGTGAACCTTTCATGATAAATTTGATCTTATTAAATTTTTATAGCAATTAATTTTTATCGTTCCACTGTCTAGTATTTTAATACGCTCTTTTAATTATTAACAAAATACTTTTAATTTAAGCTTGATTATTAGCTATACGTACTACAACCAATCATTCATTCGATTTAATTTTTTATTTGAAGTTTTTCTTTGTACCATGTAATCTTTGCAACGTAAAATGTAACATTAAATCATTCTTTGCGTCAATGTACTCTTTTTCTCTCAGTTATCTTATTTCACTAAACAGCAAAAATACCAAAATTACGACACATTGTATGTCAGCGTCTAAAACAATATTATCTAGAATCGTTAAATTGTTTCTCGTAAAACTATTCAAAGACACAATTATAACTTTTATCGATACCACATTAGATAACCTAAAATATTCTTTTGCATCCATGCATTAAATTGTGTTCAGTAAAACTTCAAGAGAACTAAAATTCATGGCGAATTCTTTTAAACCCGTTAATTTAACGGTACTTACCAAATCGTGCTAAAAACAACCCATAATAAACACGTAACTATAAATTCTTACATAAAACTATGTATAGGACATAAGGTGTAATTAGTGGTTTTGCAGGGAAAGGAAAGGGATCTACATAATCTTGGGTCGTGAGTTTTTACCAAGCAGTGAGACACGGGGAGAAGCCATATCATAATCAAAACTGATAAGGCTACATTTTAGCAATAGTGAAATCTATATTTTTAGAAGCAACAAAAAAGTTTCTTCTGTACTTTTTTCCAAATTAGTAGTCACATAACATAACATTGTAGTTACTTGTGTGGAATTATATAAGACATAAGAGTAGAAACTAGAAACACAAAGTATAACAATTATTGTCTGACGACACATCCACTTACTTAGGAGATAAACTGTCCTGCATAGACTGAAACATGAAGCCATAAGAAATTCATTTTATGATAGCATTTTTTTCCGTTCTGTTTAGAAAGTAGCATTGTATTATCAAGCATACAGAAACAGGAGACTTATAATTCTGTCACTATCTCACTACCACCAACAAAAGTCCTTTTCTACTAATGAAAGAAGACCGAGCCGAGCAAGATCTTACTTCAAATAGTCAAGTGGTGAAAGTAAAGCAATATTATTACCAAACACACACATTGCGTCATTCTAGACAAAACTCATACGTAATCATATGCACACTCACAAGCACAAGAAGTGAAGCAAGCGGGGGGTAATCAGCCATTTCAAAGATTCTCTTGTCTAGAAACGTTAACAAACTATCTCAGAGTATTTTTCAGTTGTGAAGTGTACAGTAGAGTAATATTCATTTTTACAAAATACTAAATACCGACACACAAGGGGTGCTGGTTGGAAAGCATAATATAAAGCCAAGAACATATATGTTCCCTATTCTTGGTAATTTTATTGAGCAAAAAAAGAAGTGGTGAAAAGTAAGTAACGAAGCGCATCATGGTTTTTATTACTCCCTGGACTCAGGTGCTACCAACTTTTTAATGGAGATTTATTGTGATGTTTTCATTTGAAGAGTAAATACACAAGAATAAATCAACACACACATTCAACAGAATCAGCTTTTGAAGAAGAGAGACTAATTCATGAAAATGTAAATCTTTCTCTATCAGCATTTTCTTCAGAGAAAGTAATTAGAAAGAAGCATTTCATAGTTGGGTTTTGGGGTAAAGTGTAAATCTCAGCAAGGTGGCTTGAGAGAAGAAAGCGAGAAAAAAGAGAAAGTGACAACGAAAACGGGGAAAGAGAGATCACACTTTTATCACACTATTTTTACGACAGCTTTTCATGCAACAAGCAACCAACTGCTATGCTTGTGCTATTCATTTTTCTTTTACTTACGATCTCTCTCTATATATTTTTTAAAGATGACAAGAAGAAGCATATAGCGTGTGAATGTGAATTCAGAAAGAATATAAAGTGGAACCATTTACAACATCATTAATATATACACAGATGAAAGAAATGTCTCCACACTCCGCAATCCGCACACCACCACCACCTCACCACCCGCAAATACCACATAACCACTTACTTGTTTTTAAAGAGAGAAAAATTGAAAGTGTGTCTGTTTACACGTCTACTGGCTATTTCCAATTCTGATGTGTTTAGTTTACTGCCTGTTGTGTTCCTTTCCTGGGATTGTGAATAGTTTTACACACACATGAAGAAAGGGAATGCGTTACTTTGATTTCCTTTTTTTCTAAAGAAAAAGGCGAGTGTGGAAGGAAGAAAAGAGAAAGGACAAAAATAAGCTTTTCTATTTCCGATCCTGTACACTTCTCTTTTTTGTACTATGAAAAAAACAACCTACAAGTTTAAGAAGATATTCAAACCAAATAAAGCTGTTGTGTGAAAAAAAGAGTTGTTACTTTTTTCCCCATCAAGTATTACATTAGATCTGGGTTTTTTTGTGTTGTGGATTGTGAACAATATTCTTCGTATGAATAAGAAAGACAGGGAATGAATGAGGAAACATGTTGGTTTTGTGTGGGGTTGCGTAGTTGTGTGAGTTGTGGGCAGAGGAAATCTACTGATATTTTTTTACTGACTGTGGTCCTTGTACACTTTTTTTGGGCGATGGGTTTGTAAGCAAATAGCAAAAGAAAAGGAGACTAGATGGGTTTACTTGTTAGTAATTGGAAGCTTTCCCAAAAAACTTGAAGACTTGTTTAGCTCTTCTCTTCTGGTGAAGTAGTATGGTTGCATAAGAAAAAAGTCTCTTGTTGTACCGACAGAAGAAGGAGAGAGAAGAGAAAGTAGTATGTTTACACGATATGCAGTGTAATCCTCTGGAAAAATAACATATCTTTAGGTTTCATCGTGATCCGTGTGGGCTTTTTGTGATGAAAGTGAAATAGATGTTAAAACGCAAACTGGTCTTCTTTTTCCTCCTCATTGTTGGTTTTCACTTGGATGTAGTTGCAGCGAAAGAGAAAGATCTTGCTTTTAGGCTGTTCTACAAGAAACTGTTGCATATCACATTAAAACTGTATCAACTTCAGCAGTCAGGCAAAAAGTAGGTATTTAGTATTGGTAAAATATGGGGATTAGACATTATATTCTGTACGACACTTACTATACGATATAGTTATGCATTGATAATGTAGCTAAATAAGCTATTCATAAAAGGTTTACAATAAAAAGAAATACTTTGAATTTGTTGAATAAAAAATGTGGCGATGTGCGTAAAGTGTTTTATACATGACTGTTTTGCAATTTATAGATTTTCTCTGAAACATGAAACAGTTTTGATCTGAAATTTACAAGATGTGTGACAAACAATAATTTATTGACTATAACTAAAGAGTATGTGGAGAAAGTGAAAGTAATCAAACTAATCATTGATTTGATGGTTAATCAATCAAATTAAACCCCATTGTGACAGTTTGAATTTGCTAAAAATGAGTAAAGTTGTGGAATACGTGGGCGTCCTCCACCTTGTAAAAGACCATGTGAAAGAGGCATGGACCCAGTTTTGGTCAAACGTATCCGGTCCAGCAGACGCAACTGATGGGGATGAAAGATTCAGTGAACACGAAATTAATTTCCGGAGTAGAGTCAAAGTGAAATTAGAAAAGTTGAGACAACAGTCCATCCGAGCTATAGACAGTTCATCTACCGAGCAAGATGATTTCTCACATTTAACGAGGTAAACTGCTTTTAATTGAATTATAAGACAACAATGACATATTTATGCAGCATACACTTTACTATAAAGTACTTTCTTAATATGTTAAAATTCAAAATCATAAAAATACAGGATTATTCGACTTACAAATTTATATATTAATTTTTATTCCAATACCAGATCCAAATCTAGGAAAGAACTTATGCAAATTTCTGCTGCTGTGATGGGTATTGAGTTTTCGTACGCTGCTGAAACCGCTTTTGTTTCACCTCTTCTTTTAAACATTGGACTACGACATCGTCATATGACGCTAATTTGGTGCTTAAGTCCATTGGTGAGTAAAATGTAAAAAGTGAGTCCTTTTTGAACAATATTTTATATACATTTCAAAAATCCATTTTTATTGATTTCCCCTCAAGCTTGGATTTTTTCTCACACCAATCCTTGGTAGCTTGAGCGATGGCTGTCGCTCCCAGCTTGGAAGACGAAGGCCTTTCATCATCCTCCTTTCAATAGGAATAGTCCTCGGCTTAATTTTAGTTCCAAACGGGAAAACAATCGGCCGGCTGTTGGGAGATACTTACATTGACGACAAGCCACCGGATTTAAAAGTCCCGTCGGAAATATCTGCTCATTTGTTGATGACTCCTCAGCTCGCCACAAGTCAATATCCTTATACGACAGCAACATCACTAGAGTTTCAAACTTCTAGACCGCCTGAAAACCCTAATCAGGATAAAAACCCATCTTGGGAAAGTACTTTTCACTCCACAACAGAGAAAAATTCTGAAAAATATCAATCGAAAGACGATGATGAACCAAAGCTTTCATACAAAACTCATTCATCAAAGTATGCTCCAACTGAGTATGAACATGGTTTTAGGGCTTGGAATTCACTTACTTACAAAGATCGAGATTTGGAACAAAAAGAGTTTTTCAAAGACATGGCTCGTAAGAAAAAAAGTCAAAAAATTAATCAGGAGGATTTGGAGCAACTTATCAGTCATGCTGTAGACGACGGAAACGATGAAGAAGAAGGAGAGGAGGAAGGAAGCCCTGGAAATAGTATTGATGATTCCAGCAAGACAAGCGATAGCACTCCTACGTCATCGTTACTTCAAACGAATAAGACGATTGCAACAGGATCAACCATCGGTCAAATGCGACGTTCAAAAAGACTGGGAGAGAGCAACAAAAATGGTTCGGGTGAAAGCAAAAGTAACTTTGATTCAGGAAATGAAGATGCTGTGAAAAACCATCCGTGGGGATTGGTTTTCACTGTGATTGGAACTGTACTTCTGGATTTCGATGCAGATGCTTGTCAAAGTCCCTCCAGAGCTTATATGCTAGATGTCACAATACCAGGCAAGCAGAATAATATGTATTTCTTTCCAAGTTGAAGCAAGTTAAATTAAATAGAGTCAAAAGTGCTAAGTTGACTTTGGGATGCTTTAGTGTTTCATATTGCCCCAAATGCATACTAAACAAAAATACTGAATGCTGCAAAGTATTAGTACTTTAGTACTGCTTATCAAGATAAAAATTGGCTTATTAAAATGAACACATTTTATCCTATGTTTTTTCAAGATGGCTTTAAATAAATAAAACATAAAAATGCTTTCATAAATTGAAAACACATTTAATCCATTTATAGAGGATCATGCCAAAGGCTTAAGTACTTTTACAGTGATGGCTGGACTTGGAGGTACAATCGGATACTTTCTGGGAGCACTTAACTGGGAAAACACGTTTTTAGGTAAGGAAGGACTAGTAAAAGTTTAGAATTTTATTTATTGAACAAGTACAATCGACATTTGGGAAGAGAAATAGAGAAGTGGCTACCAATCCATGTGACTTTAGACAAGATAGTAAAACTCGATGAAATTATAATCTCAAAAGAGGGAAATGTAGTACTTCTGCTAAGTAAAATGTTTTCAATTTAAAATGCTGTTTTTCAAAAATAAGGTCAAGAGACTACTTTTGATTGAAGGGCTTCACTTCGTTTCTTACACGGTCCCTTGAGACTATCATGTTTCTAGCGAAAACAAACAAAATGTGATGTCGTTCTTTTATGTTATTTTGTAAAAGGGCATTTTTTCGGTGGACATGTTCGAGCTGTTTTCACTCTGGTCTTGTTTATCTTCATTGGATGCGTGATAGCGACAATTCGAAGCTTTCGTGAAATACCAATGGATCGCTTATGGGCCAATAAGCCAAGTGGAGGATTAGATGCTCCAGCTAAAAATGGACATGGTAGTGGAGTAGGGAGAAACGAGACGAACCCAAAGGTAAATATATTGCGAAACTGAATGTAACAGCACATTGTATTAGTTATAACTTGTCCCGACACTTGTTTTCCAAGTTGCCTTTTCCTCAATCGGTGTTTAGTTTGGATTATGCTTTTAAATGATTATACTAATATGATTTATAAAAACAAAAGTTTTATAATGCCGCGATTTTTTGGTTGTCATTACTAATGATTGTTATTTTCGTACATTACCTGGTGAGGAACGTCAGGTTTTACACGTTTATTTTGCAGTGATTTAACCTCATACGTCATTAGTTACTCATTACACGAAATCAGATAGTTATGGATTATGGATAAGCCAATTGCGGATGATATTTTAAGATTGTGTAGTTGTCTAATTTTAACTGAGAGCATAAAATAGTAATGTCCAAGAGAAAAGTAATAAACCATTATAAAAAAGATTAAGTCTCCTCGTTCGGCATAAACAGACATGAAAGGCAAGAGCAAGGTAAAAATTAAATCCCTTTTTTTGACTATATAAACGGTCAATGCCATACGGATCGTAAATCGTAAATTCTTTAAACTAGTTAAGTCATATTTTCATTGATTACAATGCGTAACATAATGACGTTAACCGCGTATTTTTTGTTTTTATTGTGTATTTTGTATATATGTTTGTCTTCCATTTCACAGAAGAATCCACATTATGCAGATAAAAATTACGCAAGATTAAATGATGATTCAGAGGTCACAAATGACTACTGTGACGATCACAGCACCGCAGCCCAAGATCATAAAACTTATGGAACAATAGAGGAAACATCATTTAATGCCCCACAACAAGTAAAGTTAATGAATTTGAATTTTGGCAGTAACATATGATCTGAATGAATATCGAGATTGATTTGCAATTTGCGAAAAGTTTCTAAGCTGCTTAACTTGCGAAGTTAGTCGAGCATTTCATTAAATGTCTTTCCTTTAATGTATTTATATGAATTTGTAGGAAGTAAAGTGCAGCTTGGATGGAATTCAAGAGCAGGTGCCCACATTTCGGGAATACGTAAAAACAATAGTGAAACTACCAAAATCTTTACAGTGGCTATGCGTTACAAACTTCTTTTGCTGGATGTCATTGGTTTGCTACTCTCTTTATTTTACTGATTTCGTTGGGGAAGCCGTATTTGGCGGAGATCCTTCAGCACGAAGGGGAACCCCACTGAAAGAAAAATATGACGAGGGAGTGAGATTTGGATGTTGGGGAATGTCACTCTATTCGCTGAGCTGTTCAATTTACTCGTTATGCATTGAATCTCTGGTCAACAGATTTGGGTATGAATATGAATACAGTACAAATTTTAGGATTAAGGTCTGAAAAATGCAATCGTCATTAACCGTAATGTTGTAAACTCAGTGCTTAAAACAAGATGGGGCAAAGTGAGACAAATTGATTTTTAATTCAGTTTTGTTACAAGTTACATTATGAAAGCCAAAAAAACTTGACAACTTTCAAAACAAAGAATAGCAAGCATGTATTATACTCTACGACAAAAAGCAAACAAAGCTAAAACGGAGCTGAAATAAAAATTAGTCATAAGTGTCATCACTGGTGACTAATTAGGTAACGTTACAAGGTTTCATTTTTCTTTTTATACGTCAAAAGATTTATTGGTGTGAAAACTTCTTGCATTTGTACGAGATTTTTGTACCATTTTCTCCTCATTCAATATTAGATAGTATTTAGGTTTTACCTCGTCTGGTTGATTTAGGTAATTCGTCACGAAGCATTTGACATTAATATTTAATTTTAACATGTTACAGGGCTCGGCGTGTATACATTTATGGTCAACTAGTGTATTCAGTGGGTATGGTGTGCATGGCTATATCAAGACATCCAGCAGGCGTGATTATATTTTCATGGACAGCGGGGATCATGTACGCTACATTGTTTACCATGCCTTATCTTTTGGTGGCAAGATATCATGCCACAGAAACGGTAAGAATGATAACGACAGACAACAATAATTCTTAATTTCCTTATTGGAAATAAAATGAGATTCCTATTACTTTAGTTTGACGTTGACGTAGACGATATGATGGAAGGACAGACCCAGGTTAGGGGTCTGGGTACCGATGTGGCCATTGTCTCTTCTATGGTTTTCCTCGCCCAAATAACTCAAGCACTTACCCTTGGAGCCATTGTTACTGCAGTGGGCTCCACAACTGCTATTGTGTGTGCGGCGGCAGTGTTTGCCTCTTGCGGCGCCATTTGTGCCACCAAAGTTTTATATTTAGACCTTTAATATGAACACTATGCAAACTCCATGCACGTTAATATTATTTTCTGGGTTGAATGTCTGAGTCGATGCAGTTTATTAAGGAAAATATTATGATCTTTCACCTACACTTCTCAATCAGTTTTCATAAGTCGTCAATTCATGCGAATGTGTACATATTGAAGGTTAAGCTATAAGTTAAACGAATACTTGTATCAGGTGTATGAGGTTTATGTATTATATATGTGCCGTAAATGTGTTGGCTAATTAATTGCCTGAATGTATTATGTTCCAAAATAGTTTTTATTATAATCAAATACTATGTACAATATTTTTAAAACTTACTAATTAACTTTAGTTACTTGTTTAGTGTCAACGAATTTATGTCATGTTATGCAAAATACTAAAATGTAGTTTCAAGTACAATTACGATTAGTAAAGTTACAATTACTGAAAAGTATTGATGAATATTTGATGCATCGGAACTGCAAATGCTATTGGAAGCTATTGGAACAGATCCCAACTGACATGCACAAGATTTCGTTAATGTATCACAGTAAACAGTGCCCAATATGCTAACAGTGCATTCTTCATGGGAATCGCAACTTGACCCTACTTTATTATATGGATTGAAACATTTGTTTTGAAAGGGAATCGCGCCTGGTACACATCGACATCTTCTATTTTGGGGATCCTCTGGTGTAGTAGAGCACCTAGTCAAATTGTTAATTGCGACGTAACATTGTTCTACAACCTCGCAAAGTTCACCCAGCTTGGCTGGAATATAACATGTTCCGTTATGGTAGCCATAATTAAGTTTGCATTGACAAACACCATCTGCACAGGTAGAAAGTGGACCCATGCCTGCAGTGCATTGAACTTCTTCGTTACATGGCTTGTTTCTCTCGTGCACAATCTATAAAGGATTTAGAAAGACATTTAATTACTTTTTTTAATGTTTGCAGTATTAAAATTTCATTACAGGCTAATTAAGAAGAAATGTAGCATACCGGTACACAATTGCCCCCATTATTCAAAGATTCCACGAATTCATTTATTTTGCAAGTGCATCTCTTGACATTGCCTGTAGTTTGACACAAGCTATTTAATACTTGACATTGCTTATCTTCTGAACATGGACCATTTAAACTTGGAACTATTGGTAAGCATCCCGTGCCTGCTTGATTGTTAATGAAATCCGGTGGGCAAACACATTTCTGGTCAGGACTACATACTGAATTACTGAGAATTTCGCATTGAACTTGCTGGGAACAAGAATCCCCAATTTGCATGGCTTTCTTTAAACACAAGTCATTCCGTCCAGGTGGAGACAAGTACTCAACAGAACACAGACAACGGCCTGACGGATCATTGGTATTTGTAAATGAGCAAGTAGAATGTTCAATATGTTGACACTGTTCGGAAAACCTGCAAGTTTCACCTAAGACCATCTTTGGTAAGCATACAGAGGAGTCTGGGGATGAGACATAGTCATCAAAGCACTCACAAACATCATTTTTACATTGGCTGTGCATAAGTTTTACTGTGCATTGCGTTTGAATCTCACAAGGGTCCCCTATCTTTTCTGATACTAGGTAGCACTTATTGTTGTTGGGGGTAGGGTTTGAGGGATCACTTGGTCCATCAACAGCGTTTGGGTTGCAGAGACATTTTTTTGTGTCACCAGGTACGGCCTGGCAGCTACTAAAATTTCCGGGCCTCCCAGAACGACACTGATTGTCCTCCACACAAGCTTGTCCATTTAGGTCGTTTACAATTAGCAGACATTTTGTCAAGTCGGCAGAGTGAGTGTGTGTGGCTTCACAACCACATTTGTTGGATCCAGGCAAACATTCCGACCCTTCTCCACTACTACCACACTGTTCATTTTCCTGGCATGGTCCTCCGATATGCACAACACATCTTGTTTTATCGTCACTGGTTATGTTGAATTCGCATTTGCAGAAGTTTTCACTGCAAAAAGCATCTTTTACGGCGTCTGAACATTCTTTATCTTCGGTGCATGGGTCACCAATACCTCGTATTTGCAAAGAAGATGCTGTTTTGTAATTCACTAGAAAGAATACACTTAAAAATGTGAAAATACAAAGTTTTCCAAAGGCTTCCATTGTTGTAACTTTTATGTATGAATTCGGCCAAAGAATGCCAAAAAAATGAAATAAAAAAATTCAACAGTAAACTGGGTTTGATGTAAAAAGTAGGAAGAATGGCTAACTACCACTACCACCTGAAAGAAGATACGGGTAATCAATAACTAAGTTATGATGTTAGTAAAGTTGCGTAAATACTTTTCATAGTATGCAAAAATGATGTTGCCTAAAACTTTTAGCTACTTGCCTTGCATTGCATCCATGTATTTATCTTATCTATTTATCCAACTCATGATGCGTGTAAATTAAGCCTCACGATCACCAATGATAAGTAACACGTCCACATGATTCATATAGGTTTAGCCCTTAATCCTAAACCAATGCCGCTATTTTTATCAGACTGGCCTGTTGTCTCATTCAGGTGAAGTCATAATTATATAATATGATATTGAACAATGATGACATTCTTTAAATTCAGTAATTGGTGGTGTTACAACTTACAGTATAAGTTAGCTTATTCAATGATTCAATGATCAGTACTAAAATTTTATGAGTCGAGAGGAGAAAGCTGCGTCAGTTCCCCCAAAAGTATTAAAATACGTGTTACCGAGATCGGCGCAGTTTTACTAATTACCTATTGTTAATTGCTGTTAATTGGTATTGCTGACAATGACCCGGATTTTGGCACAGGCTCCCACTCGAAAATATTTTATTTAAATTGTCTGAAATACTTTTATTAACTCCAATTAATGTTCATTTTATTTTCGCACTACACTACAATGATTAATGACAATACATGCAAGTTTTATTGTTTTACATCAACTAAAAATGAAAAGCCGAACTGGACAAGTAAATGACCTTCAGGGATGTTCTAAAAAGTCAACTCAATGACTTTTAAGGATTTAGGATTCAGCCCATGCCTGGAAGGTTTGCTCCAGGTGCCGCTGTTGTAGTTGTTTGTCCAGGTATTCCACCTCCAGAACCTGGAGCATCAACCGTAACCGACGGTGGATTAGTCGGGCTGCATGGATCTTGATTCGATGATGCCGTTGGTGCAGGAAGACCCCCACCACCAGGAGGAGCAGGAGCGCCACCGGGAGCTGAGGGTGGCATTGTGGCTGGTGTTTCAGAACAAAATTTGCAAGTTTTTGCACAGCTTGTATTCATAGCATCTTTCATGGAACAACAAAGTGATAAGTAGCTATCACAGTTGGGTATTTTATCTTCACATCCTCCTTCTTCTAGTGCTCTTTCATAGACATCTTTTTCGGTTTCCTCAGTTGTTGGCTCTGAGATACAAGAGATTAATCAATATTCCAAAATCATAACTATCCCAATTTCCGATTTCTGTAATTTTGTCATGCTTTCTTACCAAAGTAGTCAATGTCGGCGGGTTGCTCTTCTGAAGAGGCAGATTGAACACCACCAACCCAACTTATGCAAAATATAGTGATTAATATAATGTATTTTGTACATTGTACATTTTTCATTTTCTCCATATTATTCACAAACGTTCTAAAGATTTATGATAGTTTTAAAATGAAAATATATGCAAACTGCTGAATTGACGCACGAAAGTAATATCTTCTATAATCCAGTGCCATTAAATGACTAAATGATGATCATTTACAAATCGTTGGGCCGTACTTATCGAATTTTTAAAGAATGATTTAAAATAACAACGTGACTTCTGACACACATGCTCCGCTCTAGAAACCTACAAATGTCAATTCCAAAAATGAGAACGATTATAATTTTCGTCTTACCTGCCTTGTAGAAAACTTTAGCAGACCGTGTTCACCAATAATTTTTTTTTATAAAATGAATGTAACAAATTATTTTTTAACCTTAATGTATTGACCTGACCTTACAATTATTGTTTTAAAGCGTGATATCACAGAAATCATTAGTATTACATAATGTGCATTTTTGGCATCAATCAATCATACTATCATGCACCATAATCATGAATCATTGAAAATGATTTTTACAAAATTACACACGCGTCTTACCTTGCGCCTTGTGTCGTACCATTGACAGTCACTGTCACTCATCTTTTTGTAAACTGCAGACAATTATCACTCTTTTTTAGCTCAACGGAAACTTCTAATTTTTAAATTGTTGATAGTAAATTGCTTTAAAATAGAATAGCCTTAATGACTGATTTGGCCTAAACACTGGTTGATCTCTTGTACCTTTTATCATGAAACAGAGACATTGTAAAATCATCTCAATTTACCCCGAAACATACTATCAAAAGCGATACGTTGATTGGTTTCATGATGATTGATGATAGAGTATACAGACAGAATAGCAACAAAGGAAACATGTGTTGTATGTTGTATGTTGAGCTGATGGAGTGACAGTTAGCTCCTTTTTTCTTTCTTCTCTCAAAAGTCACCAAGTGAAGTACTTAAAGTGATCACATAAACATAAACATCGTTCGCATTCTTTTATCTTTTGTTTGCAGTTTGTTCATGAGATTTTAAGTTATAAAGAAATGGTTTTTAATTTTAAATGTTCATTTAAATAAGTTAATAGAGTGGCGTGTATTTTGTAAGAACTTCAGTTATTTTAGCAAAGAAAACTTGTTACAGTGAAGGTGCAGGTGTCAGGTCTGTTGTCCGTTTAGTTGCTGGAACCATTAGAACTGGTTTTTATAAGGAACGAAAATGGTGCAAGAGGAGACGGAGACAGAGGAGATTGTAAATGAGCTTTGTGACCTGAAGATAGATCCTCTTTCTGGAGTGGATATTAACAATGCTGCAGCTAGACTACAGTCTAGAGACACCTCAGATGACAACATATTTGAAATACTACCCCGATTTTCAATTACCGGAGGAGAGACCAATGAAAACTGGGTTGCCAAGTATGAAAGGAGAAGGGATGAGGTACTGTCAAAGACACCATGCACAGTATTGCATTTGACATAAAGAAAAAAATGCGTTTTCTTCTTAACTAACAATGTCTGTCTATATGTTTGCAGGTACTGGCTGTTGTGGGAGGTGGAGATGTCACAGGAATTACAGTTGGCTGTGAGCTATTGGCTTTTGAACGAAACAAGGATGAACCCTTGAAACAGCTTCATTTCCAAACTTCGGTTGATTTCATTGTCTGGCGGCGTTCCATATTAATTGTTGGATTATCTTCGTCAGAAGTTTTAGTTGTGGATCCCAGCTCTTACACTATTAGTTATACCTGGTGAGATTTTTTTCTTTGCCACTTGGTCAATAATTCATATATTATCAGCACATATTCGTTTGAAGGAGCAAATGCAAATGTTTATTTTTACAGGCAAGCCGTCGCGGATGTTGAAGGAAATAAGCCTTTTTTCGTGGACGCATTCATTCATTCCAGTACTGATCGTTCCAAGATTGATGTGATTGTAGTGTCTAAATGTGGCTACGTTAGCGTGTTTCGGGAAATCGCCTTATCTGATGGCACATTAGATGCCACACACGACCAAAATGTGTCCTTAGACGTGGATTTGGGCTCAATAAAAGATGTTTCACGGCAGTCTCTGGATGTCACCTCAGAGGTAATTGATAAAATGATTCAGTTTTGAACTTACATTCATACGTAAATTATTGTACAAGGTAGAATTAAAATTTCTTATGTGAATAATTCCAGATTGTTTGTGCGTGTTCTCCTACAAGAAACAGTTTAATTGTGGTGGAACAAGACGGGAACCTGTTAATATTGGATCTTGTTACAAATACGCAGAAATTTGTGATAACCAACTTGTGTTTCAATATAAACGCAAACCCACAATTCAGCTTCCTGCCGAAAAAGATAGTTGCCTTTGAAGGGTAAGTCATACATTATTAATACCAACATTTTGTTTGGTTGTGAATACTTATAAAAGTACAAATGAAATCATGCTTTGTGACGAACCATGCTTACTAAATATTTTAGGAGCCAGTTTCTACTCTTTTCAAATGGTACCCTGAACATTTTTGTTGACGGAAGTCCATATACCACTAGATCCCTAACAGTCTGTCAGGATGCTTCTCTGATCCACGATTTTACACTTGTTAGAAATAACAACGAAGGGACAGTTAAGCTGTGGGCCTTGTTTTCAACTAAATCATCTTCTAAAGTTAAGAACTACGTTGGCATATTTGGAGGTCCTTTCTTCACATCTGAGTTCAGCTTTCAGTTGCCTACGCTCAACCAATCAGAACAGCCTTCTTTGTTCCAATTTCCTAAGAATGTGAATCCTTTCGAAGAGCCAAGCTCCATCATCGAAATGGGCCCAGAGAACATCATCCTGTACCACATTTTGGAAACATCTACTGATGTCACATTACAAAAGCTGCTGTCCAGAGGAAAGTTTTTGGAAGCTGATGATTTAGCCCAAAAATACAACAAAGATTTGGATATCGTTCGGAAAGCGGAGGCACGTGATAAATTGAGCAAAATTACTGCTTACTTTTCCAGCCAGCTTGAGGGAAAGCAATCCGTAGGTATGTACAATACTGTAATTGGATTTCTTTTTTAAAAATTAAGATTCTATTTTTTTCATCTGTCATTTGATTTTGTTTTGATTTTTTTCTTTAGATTCGATTTGGGCAGAACTGCTAGACATCCTTAGGAAAATCACCGATGCAGAATTTGTTTGCAACTTCTGTGTTCAAACCCAGCTGCACAGAGTTCCTTGGGTCAAAGAAATCTTGGGCTTGGGAAAATCTAGGATTACTGAATGTCGTTCAGCCAGCGCTGCTGAATCTCTGCTGCTAACTTTGAAGAAGTTTTACACATTTGAAAAAGTCTTTCCGTCTGGCACTATAAATGAATGGAACTCTTTTATATCGAACGATAACACAATGTTTATGCAATGCAAGAAGTTTCTTCAAATTGTACGTTCAACAATTTTTAAGATGACATGTATGTACCTCTTTAATCCATTATGTTAAGTAGACAGTTGAAAATGATTTGTTCTTTAATATTAACAGGGTGATTATACCAAATGTGAACTAGTCTGGAAGCGCCATTCGGATGAATTTATTCCTGGAATTGAACTGGAAGAGTTCTTACCATACTTTAATGTACTGTTCGATCACCAGTTAAAATCATTGGAATCAGTTTCCCTCCTGAAAACTATTCTGCCATTCGCAGTTGAAAAAGTGGCAAGATCTGCACTGGCAGAAAATCAAGGGTCCGATACCGAAGTCAGAGAACTAGACATCCTGATTTTAATAATTAATCGTCAAGTTGGCACCTTGGAAAGTAAGATCGAATGGCCAGGCAATGCTTTGCGATTTATCAAGGAGCTGAACAACGTAGTTAAAGGTGAAATTAAATGTTTGAACGAATCTCGCTTCGAGCATGATAAAACATTTCTGATGGAGAAGAAGCGGATAGTTAGGTACATAAATGAGAAGCTGGATCACTTGGAACAGATACTGGATGAGTTGGATGAACTCAAGAAAAATCACAGTATTAGAATTCAATTTCATGACTATACTACTGTAAGTTGTCCAAACTATATATCTGTTTTTATTTTACATGCAGATTTAAAATGATTTCAGTTTAATAAATTTGAATTCAAAATTTAGAACGATATTCCTGAAGTTGTCAACAAGCTGCTTTACAAGTTATTAAGTAATGAAGAGGTTGAAAGCTTCGTGGCTGAATATTTGAAACCCTACGCCGCTAGAAAGGGTTTAAATATTGATCATTTGTTTGCAGAGCACATCAAGGTAAATCACTTTAAAAACTTTATTGCTTTCTTAGTCCTCTAATTCTTGATGATATATGTCATCATTCCAACTTTTTTCGTTTTTTTTTCCAGTCTGTTGTGCAATACATCCACTATTATATTCAAGCCATCAACATTCCACATGAAGAAAGGATAATCAGTTTGGTAAATTTGATCTCGTCTATGAGGGTCAAACTTGAGTGCGCTCTACTTATTTCCGGTGAATGGCCAGTGCCGTGGACAACGGGAATAGCTAATATGGTGAACACAGTTCTGGCTATTCCCAGGTCATCCCTCGACGCCACATGTATATCCCTCTATGAGCAGATTCGTGTCATGCAGAAGCAGGTTCCGTTTCGGTGTGTTATCAACAAGTACAAGTTGAATAATTCAAAGCTTTGCAGCACGAAATCATACGTAACGGTAAGAAAATTTGATATTTTTTCATTAACTTGTTTAATTATAATTATGTGCACATGTGCAGTAATCTTATCGAATTATAATCAATTAAATGCTTCAGATGGCTTTGCTGAAAATCTTGACGCTAAAAAAGCCAGGATTTTTCGAGGACTGCAAGGAACTTTTGAAGCATCTACCTTCGCGAACTTTGATTGATGAAGTTCGTTTGGATTTCATTGAGTTTATCATAGGGTTGTATGATGATGCCATTCCGATTGAGGATGCTATACCCAGTAACATGCAACCAAATGGAAGTCTTAGAAAAGCCATTGTACGACGAGTATATGTTGAGCTTCAAAACGTAAGACTCATTATTGTGCCTTGTAACCTTTTTATAACAGCATACCAGGCTTCTTTCTCGATGTTGACTACAACTGTTTCATGTTAATGTGTTTTAGATGGAATCCAACCAAAGTTACGATATTTACACCACAGAAGAGAAACAACGCGTAATTTCAATTTATAAACAGTTGGCTGCGGAAAGTAATGATCCTCGAGACACTATGCTTGGAAAGCTCAAGGAGGTTTTAGTAACAGCACCTCTCGATATAATATATGACTCGGAGTTCCCGTATGCTTGCCTAGAAAAATTATTTGAAGGTAACTTTAGTGGTATCACACAAGTCTTGTTGTTTGTGAAGTTGTACTACATGGTTTCAAACAATTTGTGTTTTTTTGTTCATTTTTAGGCGCAGACATGTGTGTTTACGTAAGTGAACCGAAGAAACTAATTGATGCATGCAAAATGCTCAGTAAAATAACTCAAACATATCTGGAGGACTTGTTGGTATGCGCAGGAGGATATTTTGCCAGTGACGCATGTCACATGTCTGCAATTTCCCTTCTTTGGGTTATTGTGGAGCATATTATTAAAACTCCTTTGAGTGTTGGCATGAATAACACAACGGATAATCAAGATACCCTTCAACAGGCTAGTTTTAGAATTGCTAATAAGCTTATGATGGAGTGTCCCAAATCCTCGTTGGAGCAAATGTACATTTTGGAAGAATTTTTGTGCCGCCTGAGTGACTCCTTTCCAGAGTCATCTTTACTGGTTGGGCAACTGCTTTGCTTTTTCCGGATTTTCCTAAACCTTAAGGAACAGGAGGTACCTCTGGAGTCCGAATTTTTTGAAGTGTATTGGTACCTCATTTGTAATGAAGGAAGCCTCTCTTGGAAAGTTATTGAAGAAAAGATGAAAACTATTGGGGAGACACTTCTCAGATTTGGTGAAACGGAGATGTTCACTACTGTGTTCAGAACGGTCGAACGGCATATCCGGACAATATTTTATGATCTAGGACTAGGAGAACATAGCAATTACGGAAAAATCTTCACACAAACTTTAGTCTGTCTGGAGGCAGTCAAGAATGAGCTGTGGAGGCGCAAACCAACAATAGTGGATGACCAAGCGGACGGGTAAGTCGAAATCCAAAATATGCAATAATTCGAATATATTTTTAGCAATATAAACGATTTGGAATCTATGTAGGTTACTGATATTACTAAAAATGTGGAATTGTATTTTTTGTTGTTTTACAGTCAAATGCGTAAGTTGGTGGCTGATCTCAACGAGGCCAGCATTAAGGTCAACGTATATGCTCTAAAAATACGTAACAAGCTCAAACTTTTGGAACGATTGTTGAATCAAAAAAATTACATTCTTGCTGCGGAACTCGCTATAACGTTTAACTATATCGACAATCAAGAGATCTGGGCAAGCATCCTAACAGGATTAATTACAAAAGGTAACATAAACGACTTAAAACGCGTACTGGAAAGCCTTAGAACAAAGCACCAGGTATGGATGTTGCCAAAATTCGCAGAAGCCTGGAAGAAAGTCTCTGAAGTGGATAATAGCTTCCTAGACTTATGTCCTATTTCATTGGAGTGACACTTACATGTTTATACTGTACTCAGCGCAATACTTGTACTTTTTTCATTTTTATAGCATCTTTTTTACTTTTAAATGTACACGCGTTTATAATGATTTTCAGAAATTTTCAAAACATATTAACAAAACGGAATAAAACAGGATTTAATGAATATGATAATAACAACGATAGTTAGTTCTACTTTCCCTTTTGCTTAAATTCATGCGATGGGCAATGATCCCAGTAAGGATGACTCTAGTTCTTTTTACAATGGTTAGTTTTTATAAATAGGGTTCGTCCAAAACTATTTTTATTTATCATAATACATACATTTTCTTTTATACAAACAATTTTGTAAAAATTATCTCCATATACATTTCGTTAGAAAAGGTAATATAATGGCTAGGATAATCCTGGTTTTTGATAGATGATTGCTAGATGCAAATATCACATCCGACGAGCTTCCAGAATGATCACCTTTATTACAACAACCATATTATATAATTAATTCCGAGAAATTTCCGCTGAATGCATTACCATCATAATATCATTAACCTAAATCACTAGACAAGTTGGAGACTCAATGGGCTGCATTTTGTAATAAAAATTGTATGACTTTTGTTACAAAATGCTTGGTTGGTTAAACTAAGAAAACGAAATTGTACCCTAATTTCAAATGAATCATAATACAAACAAAACATAAAGTTTTTACATATATTTATCAGCTCAGTTTGCATTAAACAATCATAAGATGACTTGAGCTAATAAACCATGCAAATAAAAAATATAGTTGTACCAAAAAATCAACAAAAACAAAATTATTTTAATCAAGTTAGATATAAAAAACATACCGGTCTCATTTGCAACGTAGTCATAAAATAAACATAAATTATAAATATTATTGGTATAAAAATTGACATAACTGTACATGTAAACATAAAACTTTCTTTCATATAAAAAAGCAAACTGTTAAAAATAGGTGCGGAGCCTCTAGGGAGTAGTGGGTGGGAAAGTGGGTACATTATGGCGATAAGTGAAGTTTGCACTCCAAAAAGACAAGAAAATACATTGTGCGACAGACGCGTGACAAAGGAAGCATAATAATAGTGCATTTTGCATTGTTTGTTGCATTCTTGCATTCTCCAAAGGAGTTTTTTGATACTCCAGCTAGAAAAGGCTAGTAAAGAGCGAGAGAGCGAGAGATTCAAGTTTGTCGCCGGAATAAAAAGTCTGAAATACAATAAAAATGAATGGTAGCAATAATATAGGCTCCTGAAGCACACGAGATCACACGAATAATACAAAAAACTGACAAAAATGTCACGTCACAATAATCCCAAGTTGCAATGTGCTTAAGAAATACGATTAAATAAGATCAGAAAAATGTCAAACCCGTAACTAAAACAAGTATACCCGCTTTGTACAGCATCTAATAAATACAAAAATGTCCCAAGCATTGAAACTAAATAACATGCGTTTGTAATACTACTTTAAACTACTAATCGGTTTTTGACTTAATTTCATGCATTTTTAAAAACTGTTGAGAAGAAACGAAACGTTCAAAAAGAAACGATCGTGAACTGTGAAGTGCAGTGATGGAGGTGAGTAATTTCTAACGACAATATGCAACTCCCGAAATATTTACAAAATTAGGGGAAAAAATACTTAAGAGTTAATGGTTATAAAACATTGAAACTTTAAAAAATGCTGTTATCCAAAAATGTTTTTGGTCCAATTCCAAGCCCTTTTCCACCAATTTCTACGCGAATTTGAGTCAGTATCAGAATCTGAATTATCTTGGTCGTCGCTCCCTACAGCTATGCCATTCTCTCTAGCTGCACTCTCATCATTTTTATCATCAAACTCACCGAAATCCCCGTCATTCCCTTCGTTGTAGTCGTTTGCTGACCCAGTTTTCATTGTGTTACTCTTCCCGCAGCCGTACCACCAACTTCCCGTTGGTCTTGGGAAAGGCGGATCTGCTGTGTCTACCTGTTATGTTTAATATGAAAGATTTTTATGTACCAAGTACCAATCTAATTTTCCAACTATAATGTGAATTTAAGTTGTAACTTACTGAAAAACTACGGTCATTGAATCTCCAATACTTCCCGGCCTTGAAAAAATATGTATACCCGTTACTATATTTTAACGCAGCATCCAAATTATTAGGAACTCCGTTCCAGTTAGAAATGAGTTTAGGATATCCCAAGCCAACTGGAGGAGACCTGGATGGGTCGAAACGCCAATATTTGTCACCCTGGAAGAAGTAGATCTTGCCGTTTCCACCCCAGACGAACGCAGTGTCTATTTTGGAAGGAATGCCGGAGAAACCGTCTGATATGGATTTGGGGTAACTTGAGTCCAAACTCATATTCGTGAATCGCCAGTACTGAGATCCCTGTTTGTTCAAAAAGTATAACGATTCTATCTAGGTAATCCGCATTTAATTCTAGTTCCAAAGTGATACTTTGACATGTAAGTTTGTAATTTATACCTTAAAAAAGTAAGTCTTATCGTTGGACCAAGTGAAAGCACCATCTATGTTACTGGGAAGACCAGAGAATACACTAATAATTTTCTTGGGGTATCCTGGGTATATCCCATTTTCCGTCAGGCGAAATACTTCATTACCTGTGCAAAAAGAGAAAAGTAAACTTTATTCCTAAGAAAATGTTGATGTAGGTATGTATGCTTTAGTTGCTTAAATTTATTTCTAACCCTTGAAGGCATAGGTATTCCCATCAGACATTGTAGTTATCGCATCAATTTTCGGATCATTACATAATTTGATATCCCGTTTTCCTGGGCTACTTCCGGGAGTAACGGGAAACTTTTGAGGGCGGATAGGGGAGGGTGCTCTTGTTGGTGGGGGCGTTGTCTTTTTGCCGTACAAATTCTGCATTGTTGAAGATACCGTGTAAATTCTTTCTTAACTCATATCAGCAATTATCTGCATAGTCATTCTCTAAAGTAAAAAGTCATGTTACCTGAATTGCTTCGACATCATCTGGATGTAGTTTAAACTTAGCATTATATCCCCTATAAAACGGTGCCATGAGAGAATCCCTGACATCGGAATGTGATAGACCTAAACTGTGTCCAAATTCATGTGCTGGAAAAAAATAGAATAGCGAATTATTCACGGACACTAGTTTATTCGAAGACAGTGAAAGATATTGAAATATTGATTACCAGCAACTTGAAATAAATTAGTTCCCCTATAAGTTTTGATGGTCCATTTCTCATCGTCATCAAAATGTGCGTCACCTCCATACACTGGGAAGTAGGCCTTTTCAAAGAAAAAATAGGTTTTTGTCAAATGCGTTTCAAGATTTCTCGTAAAGAAATATTACAATTGCTTTGCTATTTTTGGATTAATTTATTCAATAAGCATAAAATAAGCGTACATGTGCCAGTGTTCCTCCTTCCCCATCGAACGCATCCCCATCACCGTGCTCCCTACTTTCAAACCTAATTTCAATGTGAACTTTCCCGGAGGACTTTCGGCTGAATGTTAAATCGGTTGCATTTTCCCACACTTGGAAAGCTTCGTGTATTTCTTTATCGACATTATCACGGCCTAGAATTTCCACTAGTTTAGGATACTTTGATATTCTGTACGTCAATGTTTTCACTCGCCATCTTGTTCCTGGAAGAAAAAAGTGTTCCATGTTATTTCTCACATATAAAATACATTATTTTCCTGTGAATCATGGAATACAGAGTACAGAATAGACTCCTTGACCTTGCAATATACAGCTTCTGGCTTAATTTTTTTGTGAATTAGAAATAAGCTATTTTTTAACGTTGATTTTGTACTGATAAGTTTTTGAATCAGATTGATCTGGGATTTGGAGTTTTGGAGTGGGATATTAATAAAAGGAGTAACATGGAGAATCCATTTTTTAATTTGACGAGAATAGTTTGGATTTTTGAGCTATAAAATTATTTTGACTTTTCATCCTTTGTATACAATGACATTTGAAGTAACGGTTTTCAATACAATAAGAGAACGTGCAACATCCATGTTCATGAAAGCTATAGTATTCGTAAAGAATATAATTTTATGAAGAAAAATAGTTATTGACAGTGTTACAATCGTACGTTGAACGTTAAAGAGACATTCAATTGTAAGTTCATGAATAAACTTTCCAAAATGAAAAAGTGACACTGAAGAAAGAATTTTCCTTCTTTGCAAACAAAAAGCTGATATAGATCCTGACGTTTTGGGAAACTCTCTTTATAGAAAATGCATAAGAGAACTTTCATACTCATACTCGTCAACTAACAATCCAATTCAAGACTTCTCTGTGTTACGTTTTTCATGGTATTTTATCACGCGACAGTATATGTAGTGTGGAAAAATGTCAAGGATTCTCCTTCATACATTTGTATATAAAGTTATACGTGTAAATCTAACGGTAAAAAGTCCATTCCAGTAATTCGTACTGCTTGGAGCTCATGAATGCCCCGATTCTACATTTTCATTCTTGGCATTTATTAATTTGGAGAAACGATACCTATTTTTGTGAAGAGAAGCACAAGAGAAGACGAATAACAAATCTCGCTAGTGTTGCATTATAATATTTATGTCATACAGTTCAATACACTCTTATAAAATAGCAAATTCAAAGTATTGTGCAAGAAATATTTCAAAATTAAAAATGTTAGGCATTTTGACAAGACTAACAACAAAGATAAAATTTCATCATTAGATTTTTCAGAAGTAGCTACAATTTTTAAGGTGCTCAGGCTTATTTGGCTATGTCGATGTCGATCTTATGTCGATTTCATAGATCCTAAAGATAAAGTAGTATTCTTGTAAATTGTACAACGATTAAGGTTATTTCAAGGATAAAGCTGATATTAGATATGTTTTGAAGTTCAACAAATCGAAAAATTATTGCTATTTTTTCATTTTCAGTGTTTGTGTGATAACGAAATAGTAGTGTTTGTATTATGTACGTATCTTTGAAATTATGCAGACAATTTGAACTCCAAGCATACTGCAACCGAAAATTTAACGATTTCGTGTATGTGCGATTTGCAGGAACGACAAATTATGCTGCTTTAATGTTTTTCCAGAGCTATAATAAGGATGCATCTCGCATGAATGACATTGGATATTTCAGAAAAATGATCTTATTTTCTGTTTTTGCTTAAATATTTCTATTTAATTTTTAGAATCGTTTATTGTTCCATCTCGTTCCATATTTCAAACAAATCAATCTTATGGATGTTGTCATTCAATCCTTTTTTCGCCCTTGAATCGTGATGTTATGTAATGAGTTGATGAATATATCGTGACACATCATGCACAAACGCGGCTGTAAAATATTGGGCTACCTACCATATTAAAAATTAATTTAGGAAGAAATGAACTTTTTACATAACTTAGCTAATAAGTAGTCTCTATTTTGAGCAGTCACGCGCATCGTCTCTTTGTTCTTTTCAATTAAATGATGTCAAAATAGACCTTACAAGAAAAAACTGTAAGGATATTTTTCATACAGCTCAGGTGAAAATTAAAAGGTGTATTTCATACTTCGTTTGACAAATTGAAATGTAGCATTTTTCAAGGATGATACCAAACGACATCTTTCTATACACACCTTCTTTCAATTACAGTATCGATGTATTTGTTTGAACTTTTCCTCGAAGTAACTAATCAATTTGCATGGAATATAAATGAGAACAGGTCAAAGTCAATTTCATGGGGACTTGTGGAGACCTTGGATTGGATATGTTCTTAGGTGTATTTTCAATTTATCGTAGGCTGTGGTTGCATGTTTGCAATTTCTCTATTTTTCTATCACATGACTTGGTGAAATATGATATTTCATTTGTAATATCTGACGGGTAGTAAAAGTACATGTGCTGCAAATCCAAATCCCTCTTCACAACTTCTATTATTTCATTGTAACCCTTTCATAGACCCACTCACCACTCACCCACCAGGAGAAAATACTTTGAAAAAATATACTGTGAGCTAGAGTATCGATTTGCCTAAACTTGAATGTATTTAATATTCTCTTTTTTTGGTTCCCGTATTGCAAAAGTTCATGAGAGTTTTATAACATGCTATTCTAATTGGTGCTTGGAGCAAGCACACTAGTTAATATTCTAGAAAAATGAATTCAATACTTTATTGAGAGATATTTTAATAGATTCTTTCAAAATATCAAAATAGAAATGTATATATATCTCCTCCACTCATTCGTTCATGCTCCTAAACTTGGTAAAGCGTTGCAAAAAAACATGAACGCATTAATTGGCTACGTACCTTGTAAAGCGTAACGTTTCCTACGTCGAGCATCGTGTCCAATTTTGTCTCTAACTCCACACCTTGGTAAACTCATCGTTTCAACTGTCTCCTTGTCTAAATCTCCTGTAGCGTTGAGCCCGGCGAATGATTGGAAGTCTTGAATGGATTTCCTTATATCTATTAATGACTGAGAACCTATTTTCTTCGTGGTAGGGTCCAACCACCCGAACTGCGACAGGTACATCTGGAAAAAGAGTACACATGTGAATGACACCCTCTACTCTGTATAACTTTGAAAAGCAGACTGTCAGACAGGTTCTATTATACGAACAACTATTCTTTCCAACAAACGAGAAATATAAAAAATCGTTTAATGTAAATGAGCCAGTAAGCAAAATATTTAGAGTATTTTACACGCATATGTATGTATATGTATGTACACATGTGTTAAATGTTATGATCAAGAAATGGTTAGTAATTTTAGGTCTAATATAAATGTTTAGTGCTTCCTTATTCCCATATCCCCATTTCCAACTTTTGTTTGTAACACTGTACAGTATTGTCCCAGTTTAGGCATTTCAGTAAAAAAAAAATGAGGGAAGTCAAAAATAGAAAGAAAAAAATAGAACCAAGCAGGTATTTTCCGTAACGCGGATTTTTGAATGCTTTTTAAAGGAGTATATCTCAAAGCCTATTCCGGAAGATAAAATATGTTCCAATAAGCAATAAATAAAAAGCTATTAATTACTAAACTTCCAGGCAAATTTTATGTTAATATCCCGACGGCATTTCATCGTCCATCGTCAGTACACCCATTTTTGGTTCCACACACACAGTAATGACGACTACCCTTAACATAATTTGATGCCATAATACCAATCACAGCAGTACAGCAAGAAGAAGATGATGATACTCACTCAAAGCAAAACACGATTAACATAAATGTCTCCTCTGAATCCTTACTATTTTAAATGCTTGCCAGACAAGACGCCTTATTTTGGCAGTAAACTGGAAGGAAAAATAGGCATATAATCGTGTGTCAATATTGCCCCAGTGGACAGCTAAATTATATGTTATGATGAAGATACTCTTCCTTCTTACAAGTTTCTTATGAATTTGATTAATAATCTGTGTACAAACAAAGTACAATATTTGATACATCTGCGACTGGTCGCCTGCATTCCAAAATTTCGAGTGCGTAAAAAAGACACTCACGACGAATTTATGTGCGTTGGTATTGGTTTGCTGTGTATGAAAATTTTTGTAGGGTAGAGTGAGTTCATTTGTACTTTTTTGCGTTGTGCTTTGTAGACAACACATGTCACAAAAATTACTTTGCTGCTGGTAATACTTTGTCCTTGGTCCTTCACAACAAAATTCTAGTTAAGTCATTTATCGCTTATTTGTCGTCGCTCTATAATTTATATTACGATGCTATTTTGTACTCTCGTATAAAACGATGGGGTGTCTTTGTTTAAATTTAACAAGATACTAAAAAGTACGCATCAAAACAAAGAGTAATCATTTCACCCATCAAATGTTTCATTTTATAAACATTTCACAGTAAAAAGCAGAAGATTAAGTGACTTCTGTTGAGTTCTATGTTGCGACTTGCGAGTGTTTGCAGTTTTCCACTCGACGTTCACTCTCTTCTCTTGATTATGCGTTGGTGCACAAAGCCGATTTGAATGATGTATTGCGTCAAATTTTTTATGCATATAAAAAGATAAATGTGATGATGGATTCAAAAGCATAATTGGCAAACATTTTATTTTGAGGGAGTGTAATTCAATGGAAAGGAGATATCGTTGCCCATACAAGTAGGAAGGGTTAAATAGGGTACATTGATTTTGGAATTGAAGAAATAAATTTCTTTGTTCTGCTCAAGTTTTAAGGTTATTTTAGCATTAAACTTTGTTTGTTTACTGTGAACATTGCATATGTCCACGTATTGCAAATACGGGTGACGGTGACACATATAACAAACAAGTAAGTTGATTTCATCACTTAACAAGAGCAAACATTTCTGCAAAACCCGAGACCAACTCTTTCGACCCGGAATACTTTTCATTGAAACTTTATGTAAGATTTAAGATGAAAATATACAAGGCTGAAGGCAGCTTTATCACGCACACAAAACCCTGCATTTTGTTACATGTAAACAAAAAAGCAAGGAAAATAGAGTGCCATATAATGCGTTTATGTTCCTTCCTGTATTTTTGTAAACCCTTTGACTCAAGAGCTATGATGTCGTGATTATAAATTCCTCTATTGCAGATATGCATGCTTTTTTCTTTGCAACTGTTTATGCATATATAACAAATTCGTCTACATTGCTCTAATAAATACCTGGCGAAATCTAGGTCACATGTAAATTGCTGTGCAGAGCAAAGCAAACATGAAAATGAAAGAAATTGTCCAGCAAACGTATGGACTGGACTGCTTGCTGAAGTACCTCAACCACTTGGCCATGATTTAAACTATTTTTATTGTAGGCACTTGTGATTTCTTTTTGTAATATTTTAGCCCCTATCATTGACTGAAAGGTTCCATTGAGTATAAATATTTCGTGCAAATATTTGACATATAACAAGTAAAATGGGTAGGACAACATATCATTTATTCGTTTGCTTGTTTTCATGAAAATGAAAAGCCAAGTGTTTGAACTTGGTCCTTAGAAAGAACTGTTTGAAAATATGGGTCAATGGCAGGTGGGCAAGGCAAGGCAGGACTGAAACGTTTGCATAACAGAGCTCGTAGAAGCTGGCATTCTGGAAGTTCTTACTTTTGCCTTTGTACTGTGTATACTTGATAAATCTTTGATAAATATTATTTGTTCCGTTCGATTAATATGCATTCAATATCACCAAACTCAGCAATTTCATTGTCAACTGATAATATTATTGTTACAAAAACGATTAGCATTGACAGGGATCTTGAAAAAATATGCATTGTGTCGAGTCATCGTTTGTAACAAGAGTATAATCAAGAATGTTACATTAAAAAACCTAAAGTAGGATCAGAATCTTTGCATTTCATTCATACATCATTGAATTATATTTGATTTGTGAACTAACTGTCTTGTTCGAAACTTGTACAAATGCGAAATGTGCAATTCAGATTTGATTATCTATTTTGGATTTCTAATTCTCGTACTGAATGTCATTTGACAAATGAAAAAAATACTACTAATTGGAATCCTAATTTTGATCAATGAAAATTCAATTTTAGTCCAATTTATAAAGCAACGATAAAATATCAAATTATTTTTTAAAACCTAGTAAAACTGCCTGTTTGGCCTATTACTTCTTGTCATTTGTAAGAAATATTGAAGAAGTAATTTTGTAATTATAAATGCTGAACTTTAAACGTAAGAGCAAAAACAAAAAAATATTTCTGGTTTTGTCCAGGGAAAAATTCCTGTCGAGTTTTGCATGCACCCTAATACATGTGTGCAGCTATACAAGATTTCAAGATTATAAATACATAGTAAAAATTAGAACTTTTTAATCACAAACGTTTATTATCCCAGCGGCAACTGTATAATAGCCCATTTTCAAAGCATACCCGTTTTCATGTACTGTTTTCATTTTTTTTTTTTTTTTTTGCTTTTTACGTGGAGCTTGTATAAATGAGAAGTGAAATTTACCAACTAAAACTGGGCCATTCATGGCAGAATTTACAGCCGGCCTATTCGACTACCCTCATCGTGGTTTTGCAACTTGTGCAACAACCTACTTTTTATTCTGGACTACAATTACATACATACAAAAGCTGTAAGGTTGTAAGGTTGTAAATAGGCAAGCAGTTCAAAAGTGTTCTGCAAGGTAAACTGCAAGTTGCACTCGTACGAATCGTTTTGTTGCTTTCGTTTTTACTTTAAGAAGTACATCTTAATGAGTTTGTACTTTCCAGTAGACTTCGAGTACTTCTAGTCAGCAATTAATTTGTGTAATTCAGACTGACTCATTCAGTACATCCTACCATGGCCAGACACTTTAAAATTACTTTGAAAAACTGATGTCTGCTGTTTTCTTTGTTACCTCGTATAATGAATGGAATTTAGTTTGTAGACAGTAAAGTGGCAAAGACAACTTGTGTGCTTTTGTTTGATGTGTCACTTAACTGATGACTGACAAGCTGCAACATTACATGTGTATCGTAAGTAACATTTAAGTTTTGATTTCGTTTCACATAACAAAACCAAAGTAGTTAATGCGTGCATGTGAAGTAGGAAATGCGTTTTGTATTTGAACAGAAAAATCATGACTCATACCAATCCGAAGATATTGTTTACCTCAGTACCTACGTAATATATTCATGAAAAATCATGTTTTGAATTTGAATGAAATGTTATGTTAGAGTGCAATGTTTTTAAAACTCGTATACCATATTATTAGTCATATCTAAAAAAAATGTCATATTTTTGCTGAACTTTACACAGATTTAGCATCTGTGAGCGAAGTAATTTGTACAATGCTTATATGTATTATGTGCAGAAAGAAAAGCCGACGATTGAGCTAAAGAAAAAAGTTGGAAAAATGAACAAAGCTTTCATTCATTCAATTTCTTATGAAAGTGAAATCCATACTCAATAAATTTTCCTTCATTGGTCAAACTGTCAATTTTCCAGCAACTCAAAGCCAAAGTTGACAGAGAATGACAATGAGTCCAATTCTTGAATTAACTTACTATGTCAATGAAGATAATGGCGTGTAAAGTTTTAGGAAAAATCTTGTTATCATGTCCAATGACAGAGAATTATATGCCTACGCTAAGTTCGATGTATTTTAGCTAATCGTTGAGTTTAGTTTACAGGAACGCATGTATTTTGCCACAAACTTCTGACATGTCGCTTCATTATCTTTTTCCAGCTCTGTTCTGCACATAATATTGCCAAAAGTTTATGTGTAAAAGTTACCATTTACTGTTTGCTGTCGTGTCCATAGCGTAAGTTCATCTGTAACAAATTACTACCAAACACCACCAGTCACTGTAAACTTGTAAAGGACAATGACTTCCTTCCACCAGTCAAAATAAGGAAGGAGCAAACATTCACAACATTCACAAGTAGAGATATATGGATGACGCATCAAATCCTATAAAATCAACTTAAAAGGTAGTTGATTCCAAGGAACGGTAATCTTTCACGGTACATGTGTGGACGTAACTTTCATAACAAATAGTCAAACCCATCTTGCTCAATCGACAATCATAATCGACTTTAGACAAAGCAATTATCAACAATCGTTCAGAACATGAAGTACCTTACATACGAAAAATACTTGGGTCGAAATTTTTTTCGTCATCTTGGTCATAAATATTGTATCGGTGGATTTTTTTTGATGTCCACATTTTTCCTTCAGGAACAAAGCTTATCTCTACAGTGCTTCCCCGAACCAATTATTTTTCTATCGAACAAACAAAAATGCCAGGAAGATGAGATCTATGTTTTCATGTGAAGATGACACCTACATGGGCTAAAAAAGCGGTACAGGTTACATTTAGGAAAGATGATGAGACGAAAATATTATAATAATGCGAAATCTTATAAACAGCTATATTTCATCCATGATGACTCAACAATGACATGCAACGTGCTCAACATGAAGAAATGGATAATTTTGTCAACACTCATGAAACGGATGAAGGTGTTTTTCAGTCATGTTGTGCAATGACATTTAAACCAACAGTAGTATCTGTACGCATCTTTCAGACTACATAAAAGGAATGACATGACAGGTAACCGCTATGGGATCCCCTGAATCATTCATTATCTCTGTATCTCGTTCAGACTACCATCATGTAATATCAAATGTATACCTATCATTGCTCGAAATAAATGAGTCATCATTATCTGCATGCTCTTTTTTATACCTATCCTATTGGTATGACCATTACTCTTTGATTAAACGATAATGAACAATGCATGTTGAATTTAAAGATGAGTTTCAAAATACTGTATGTAATGTGTACATTGACTCATATTCACCGTTAAACAAAATAAGACTAATTTGTCTAAGATTCTATTTTGCATTGACACCAAAGCATGCCTTCAGGTGTACAGTAGTATTTATGAGCATTTGCGCAAGGTGATTGACAACAATGATTCATTCAGAAAAACTCTTGAATGATCATAATAGATGTAGTACACAGCCTATTAGCAGAATGATACCAAAAGTTAGAAAGGGCAGGTACGATAAACTGGTTTGGTGAAGAAATGCGGATGACCGCAAAACTGTGGAGTCTGAGCGAGTGAGTCATCAAAATATTTTACTCTTACACTCCATTGAAATGTTCAAAGAAAGGAAGTTGTGAAATGAAACAAAAGTCCAGATATGGTAAAAGTACAAAAAGGATACATAACGTGAAAGAAATAAAACTAACACCTGCGGTCTGTGAATTTTAATGTTATGCAATGAAAGCAAAAACAATACACAACAATAATTGTAAACGTTGGAGTTAATACTTGCAGGGATTTTAGCATAAAATTAATGACAAGCTTCATTGTTCATTTGTTTTCGCTTATTATAAGATAACATATTGAAGTATAAAGTATGATTTTTAGGTTTTTTGACCCTTTACTACCTGTTCTGGCAAAATGACTTGTCTCACACGCAGCTTGAAAAATAATGACACATGTATTTATACTTTTTTTGCTGTTGTGATTGAAAAATATTATGTAAATGTGTGTTTAATTTTTTTAGTAGATTGTTTTTACTGGTCATAAGACAAGTGTAAGCAAAAAGAAACTACAAAGCAATAATTTTCAAGTGAGCCCAAGGCAAAATAATGTAGTAAAAAGTTAAGGTATGCATCCAGCTTCAGACAAACTATAAATTATTTTCAGTATTTCTACCAAAAAAAACAATTTTACTGTTATTGATGGATCATGATACAATGATGACCGACCACTGTGTGGTGCCGTGCCGTGGCCGTATCTCATTATCTATTTCATGCAATTGTGATTTAGTCGTTTTAAACTTTTTTCTTCTTCAAATTCAAACTAATGATTTTTTTCTTTTAAACTTACCATTGCTCCAGTGTCAGTCAAGGCTGGTGCTGGTGCTGTCTGAGCAGCTTTCCATGAGACCACATGAAGGATTAATATGAATATCACAATGGGACTTTTGCTGCTGGAATTCATTCTTTTGTTTTTGTGCTCCTGCTGTGAACAAGGTGTTTCAGCAGCGCACAACAGCCGACGACACACCATGTCACTATTTCCGCCGCACATTTTTCACTTAATCTTTTAAAATTGAATTGAGCTCTAGTTTGACTAATTGCTACTTATCGAAAATACAAACTATGTTGCAATTTATGTATATTTGTGTAATATTAGTGATTAGACAGTCAGAGAGAAATGTAATGTTTCCTTCTGAGTGCCATTAAAAATTATGGTGTGTGTGCAAAATATGTTTTGTAGTATCAATATTTGTTTCAAATCTCATTCTTATCTACCAGCTGAATGTCCTTAATGATAAGCTTATATCTGGACACCCTTGCCCACATAGTAGACAGGAGTCTCGTTCAAATTCCTAAACGTACACTCGATACAAAATAGTTATCTGTCATTATGACTGTGATTCTTGGAACTGTTTATGGCACTACTGGAAAATTCGAAATTCACGTTTGACTAACTTAATTTAATAATTATAATGCAAAAAATGACATGTGTTTATAAACACAAAACTATGTGATATGGTATCATGATGACATTTTTGCAAAATAAAATTATACTCTGTCAATCACTGCAAAAGTTTCATGATGCCTGTCCACAACGCTAGCTTAAACACGACTACCGACCAAGAGAACAAAGTTTAGCAAATTTATGTTATTTTCTCGACTCACTCCGCTACTGCTTGGAAAGCAAATTCAGTTGAACTCAACTCCTAAAACGCTTACGTACTGTGTGCAACCAGGCCATCTTCAGAGTACTATACAGAAGCGTCATATGAAATTCCTGGACTATATTCACTGCTACCAAAGAAGTTTGGTTTGGCAGTGGCGATTTTGTTTGCTGCAAGCACTGTGCAAAAAAGCATTCAGTCAGATGCATATATATATTTTACACACTCTTTCATGTGAACAAAGCAAACCTTTTTAATCCAAGTATCACATAATATAGAGTACAATTGGGTGATATGCTGTTTGCAGTCAGTTACAATCCCGTACATGCAAACAACATAACTATATTACACTGGCAAAAAAGCAAATATCTTGTAAGCACTCCGACTCAGCATTACACTTCATCGCTGCGCTGCGGTCATTTTTTACCTTTACCAGCGTTTGAAATAGAAATATCTATCATTAATCATTACATGCGTGCTTTTAGTGTTATGTCAATAGCATTCTATAATAGACGTTGTATGCACTTGCTACATAGTACTCACAGTACTCATACTCACCATCACCACTTACCATTGCGTGTTGTACTCAACATAACGAATTGAGAGTCACGGTTATGAACGAAAAAGGAACTTGAAAGTTCAGACAAAAGTAGTAATAAAATATACCTATTTTGATTTGCAATACATTTTACAGGATACACTATTTTCTACTTTTACATATAAATTTTTTCCCTCAAGATTGCTCATTGTGTTTCTTTGATTCACCATTGATTTTACGGATCAAGTCATTTCCTAAGTCTGAGCTCATTGGGGTCACTTTACAAGCGTTCCAATTAAACATCCTGTGTCCAACTCTCTTAACCATTTTTGGTGCGGAATATGCTTGAAAATATACTGGACTGTCAGCGAAACTGTGCCTTGTAATGTATACATGATTCATTCATAAACTATTCAAAATTAAATTAGAATTTTGAAGTATGGTAAGGCAAACTATGCACCATGTGAAAATCCCAATAAGGAATCCCACGTGTTCCTGAAACCAATCTGTTATCAATTCTTCCCGATCCCCTTATTATTTCATGGTGTCAGTAATCATTTGATAATAAATGCGTTACAGTAATGCACTTCTTGTTTTTTACAGAAAGGTACACATATGTACATCGGGAAAAACGAAGTGATTTTTCATTTTTGATGACGCACTTGAGCATTGAACTACAAAAAGAATTTGATTTTGTTTTTGTTTGATGTTACTTAACTGCAATATATCCTAAAGAACCTAAGTATCCATCCATTGTCACAAAAGAAGGTGGGAGTGAACTGAATCTCATATTAACAAAACAATGCATGTGTCATCATTCTTTTCAAGTTTAAATTACCGTAGCATAAATTAACTTTTTTTTATTCCGGCTTTACCAAACAAAAACAAAATGTTAGTCAAAAAACCACAGTCGTGCTTTTGGTAGAGAATCACATTTATATACTCTCTACTTACATATCAGTTTATTTCAAATCGAACATAACATGGAACATGCAATAATTCATACTCTGGAAAGTGCAAAGAGAACATACCATGTAAATAGGCATAGACCTCTAAACATGCCGATAAAAATGGCGATGAATAATGAGCTACACATGCAGTTAATAACCAACATGATTCAAATGTACAATGAACAGTAAAATTGGAATCCATTAAATTTTGTTAACATTAAGCCCAAAACAAGCTTCCGGCCCTTTCTTTCCCTCTTCACTTTGATTTTGATTTCAAAGCGATAGCATAAAGATTCATAGCATCGTCATCGTCGCTTTATGATGATCATTGGATTGCATAGTCAACCTGAACAATGGAAATTTTGCCTATGTGATGTACATACAAGCACATTAATAATTGTAAGAAGGATGTCCTACAGTTAGTGGATTTTTTTCGAAGTTTTGCTAGTGAAGGTCACCCTGCATTGAAAAAATAGGTAACTACCTGTGCAAATTTTTCGGAAGAGATAAATATTTTTTGTTGAGTATGTGGAATTCGATGAAGGGCCATTTGTGACTTGTCAGCTTGTTTACCATATCATTAGCCACTCAAAGACGATATTACATGCTCTGAAGCGATGATTGAATAGGAAATGTCACCTTTGCTTTGCGCAAATTTACAATAAACAGTGACAAATCCTTCCTTTTCGTTACAACAACGCAACGCAGATTATGAGGTTGCAATGCGGTAGAATTTGCATTTAGAAGCTTTGCTGAATTCACAAAATTAGTCCTGGTTTTGAGTGATCAATACATTATCTTGTGGTGCGATAAAAAAAATTCACAACTGCCAAGCCCAATAATTTTGCCGTATTTTTGCAAACAGTTTATAAATCATAACAAATAAATACAAAGAATCATAATTAGTTAATCATAATTTTCTCATCCAAAACATAATGCTTATAATATTTAGTAGTACTTCTTATATGTGATTAAATTCCAAGAATTTTGCTAAATTTTGCTCCTTAATAAACACCAGAAATTGTTTGGTAAAAACTAATCTATTTGACGCATTTTAAAATTACAACTAAAAGCATGCAGTTAATAGCGTCAAGTTTTTATAAGTATAATGCACAGTTACATGTATTCCATTTAGTCTCGTAATCCTGCACTATATTATTTTATGTGTATAATGGTTGCTGTACCTATTCGCAGAAATGTCATGAAAATTCTCATACGCATATTTTTTTAATCACAAAGATGACTAATGGGAAGTGTGAAGACCACCGCAAGATATATGGGGCATTATAATTAAAATGTGATATGAAATCATGAAAAACTTGAAAGTATGGGTGTTATACGATGCGTTTACCATTATCGACGAATTGCATTAAATTATATGTTATTATATTGACAAATTTTCAGAAAAGCATATAATATGACACGTTTCTCAGTTCTCACTATATTTCTTAGTGTATTCGACGTATCAAACGTCTATCCTATTTTTTGGAATTCTTTTGGTAATGTATGCATATGTATGTTATGTTTGTAATTGTAAGTACATAATATGCAAATTGTAGTTAATGATAATGGTGATGGGATATGCAAAAGTCAAGGTATTACATTTACGTTGAAGTTTAAAAGACACTTTACGCACCTTAAAGTGCCGGTGAGCATTTAAATTTCCGGGTTTTAATTATTGGTTATTTCATGGTATACTTACATTCTATGAATTATTTGAGGTACATTATAAAATAATTAGGTTTCTGGAAAATGAAATCATAGTTCTATGAAATAATATGTACTGTTTAGTTTAAAATATTATATTTATAAAATTAAGAAAATATGATTACATGGCCACATTTATACAGTCACTTCCATTTCATTTCGGATTACTTAGGTAATTCTTTAACGTGGACTTCAACTTCAGTCTACAATTTTTAGCCATTATAGTTGTTCACGTGGTCCTTCTGCTGTGATTCTGATTCCGTATTTGTTACGTACAAGTATGTCTTAGAAGTGGACCTTTCGTAAGGTATCCGCCTAGCCCCGCTGTGTGCATTATTGTTGTTGTTGATCTCCCTCACATTCCATGAAATGGTGGTAAGGTGTCGACTCTGACTCTGACTCACTGACGTCTGTTGAAAAACATGTGTGTGCAAAAATACTGATGAATTTGAGCGGATAGATTGATACTTCTTTTTAAATAAAATGAATTTTCACTTGATTGCAATACCTTTAACTGGGCATTTGGTATGTCATGCTGTTCTGTAGTATACCTAGACTCCTCAGTGCGATGAAACTCAGAAATCCAATGAGCCATTTTAATTACAGCAACCACTCCAGCAAAATGCGTTGAATTATAAGTAATTTAAGTTTACAGACTATTAACTTCAGTCACAATCCGTCACTAAAATGAATACAATTTTTTCTCTTCGAGCACAAAGGGTTTCGGATTCCTACTAAAATTTAAGTACAGTTAGCATTCGTTTTAACCCAAGTGTACAAAACTAAACTGCCAACGTAAATGCTAATCTTGCAAAAGTCTATATAACATGTTGATCAACATAAATAATATTGAAATGACTCATTGGCTTGCTCAATGTGACTATTCTCAAAGAGACTTATCTTCTCGTGACACCATTCCATCTTTCCTTGCTAAAGACTGCAGAATAAAATGCAAATAGCGTTTTGATATATGTAAAGGAACTTGAAGGAAATTGCATAAAAATGGCCTGGTAGTGATAATCAACAGAAAGTTCAAATATTTGTCTGGTGGGGAGATAGGTGCATCTTGCATTGCAAATAAACTTGCTTAGTCATCTTCTTTACCTCTCTGCCTAAATCATAAACTATAGATATCAGATATCACATTACTAACACTTTCCAAAGTTGAAAATACATTTCTGGTGGATGGAACTTGGATGCATGTAATACCACATTTCTTATCATGGATTATAGTACTCAAATATGCTAATTCATCTTTATGATGTTTTTAACACCTTGTTTGTCAATTTTACCGTTTGCAAGGAAAAATTCAAATATTTGATACTGCGTGTATTTTTACTTTTAGGTCGAAACATTTTTATTTACTTGAACGTGTAAACCATTTAGGAAAGATAAATACTCAAATAAGTCTTTTCTAGAAAGAATATTTCAATTTGTTGCATGCAATGCACCTATCGCATTTTTCCTAGCTTAGCAATTCTGGCATACTGTTTTAAATTATCATTAAATGAAAATGGCACATAAAGCTAACAGGATCAAATAATAAATATTTAACATTTGACGATACGAACGACTCAAGATTCGATTTTTGAATTCTTTGTTTATTTTGATTGAATTTTGGACTTGGTTTGGTAACTGCGTGGTTTATGAAATGCATACAAATCGCGCGCGCCACAATTTCAGCTAAGCTTTTTTAACGTATCAACCACATTGGAATTCTACCTTCGAGCTGGAATTTGCCATAAAATTATCATAAAAGGGAAACGTTGATAAAATGATAAGAATTCGCATTGACTCGTTGTCTCTCAAAACTCGCAAAGATAACCATTTAATTCAACACAACGGTGAAAAATTCGCTGAAACACCCTTCTAAACTTAAAACTAGTTCAAATGTTATCAAACAAATCATTTGAGGTTACACTATCGCTTTATTCCATTTTTGTCATGCAAGAATAAATACCTGTGATTCCTGTGATGATGGCATAACTATTGGCATTTGTGTTTTTTGATGATTTTTCTTGATCATATTTTGGCAGTGTTCACTCAGCTTTTATTAGTCTAGAATAAAATTTAGGATTTAGATTTCCCATAAAAACTTATCAATTATCATCAACTATCAGAGAAAAAATGGAGAAAGTAACATTTATAGTAATTTTATTTGCTGTAGTTGCTTTTAAATTTGTAAATCCTTTTCCTGGAGAAAGGGATTTGGAAAACAATCATGTATCAGAACAAAGTCAAAACATGTTGTCTTATGGATTTTTACCACACGATTTGAGTTGGTGTGGAACTTGTCGAGGATTTTTGCGACATGGGAATACCAGACATAAACGATACATAATCCAAGGTAGAAGGAAATACTGATATGATAACCAAAAAGGTTTGTAACTTTTGTAGCCAAACTATAATCCATTTAACTGTTTGAAACAACATCCTTGTATAAATATTTACAGGATCTCGTTGGAAAGTGAATCCAGTCACTTACAACATTTCTAAATATCCTTCACCGTATGTTCTAGGAAAGGATGTTGTTGATAAAGAAATCGAAGCAGCATTCCAAATGTGGGAGGATGTTTCAAATTTGACATTTCGAAGAGAATTGCAAGGCAAGGTTAACATAGACATCCGATTTGAATCAAAAGCTCACGGTGATGATGAGGTTTTAAATACTTACCAATAAAAACTAGACTGGGTAGTACAATTAATAATTAAAATACACACTAAAATATGACTAATTTCTGTTTAGCCATTTGATGGAAGTGGTGGAATGACTGCTCACGCATATTATCCATACTACGGAGGGAATATACAGTAATTATCAAAACGTATTGCATTTCATAACAATAACAGATTTATTAAAATAAAAAATCACAAAATCCTTTAAAAACAGTTTTGATGCTGATGAGAAGTGGACAACACGTTCGCACTTGGGAATCAATTTGTTCCAAGTGGCAACACATGAAATCGGTAAGTAAATACTATATTGCTACATGGAATATTACCAATGTATCTATATTAATTAATTATAAGTTACCGGTAAAAAGATAGTACAGTTCACCTGGTGTAAATTTAATCGTGCACACTTGACGAAAAATTTGTCCTTGTTGCACAATAAAACAATTTTAATACACGCCAGCGTACTGAAAATCAGTGAATCATCTCCTGGAACATTAAGCTTATGAACATGCTTTATCATTAAGATAATCAAATGTTACTGAACCTTTACTACTATTTTTTATTTTAAATTTACAGGGCACACATTAGGTTAGTCAACATGGAACAATCCAGATTATCAAGTTATGTAACACACTATTAAGTTGTTTACCAAAAATCTGTGTTCACAAATATTTTAGGTTTAGAGCACACAGATGCCAAAGAAATGACAATTATGTCACCGTACTATATTAAATTTGATCCAAATTTTAAAATGAAACAAGATGACATTGATGGAATACAGGTAATTGTACAAGTTTTAATCATTGCCAAATAAACGAATAAAACAAATCTACACTTTTCATCTTCCGACATTGATTGGAACCTTTTAAATTTGTAGAAATTATATGGAAAGAAGTCATATTCATTATGTGACTACGAGAAAATCGATGCGGCAGTGCGGATGGTAGATGGAGCAACTTATTTGTTTAAAGGTAGTGTTTGGTTGGATCATTAAAACATGTTTACGGTACACTTTTTGTGTAAAGCGTTGTGTGATAAAAAAAATTATACAGTTATTGCAGAGATGGTGATACTCCAATTTCATTACAGGCAATTTGGTTTATAAGCTGGCAAACTTTAGTAGTCCAGCAGATCCAGATTACCCCAAGGAGATTTCCAAAGTGTTTGAGTCTGTAAAAGGGCCTTTAGATGCTGCATTCACTAGACCTAACGGTGTCACATATTTGTTCAAGAGCGACGAATTTTGGAGGTTTACAAACATGTCCTTGGACTTGGATTTCCCCAAGAAAATATCCGAATTCTTTCCAAACATTCCAACGCCATTGGACGCAGCGGTTGTACTACCAAGAGACGAAAACATTTATTTCATGAAAGGTAGTTATTATTGGCAATTTGACACTCGAAAAAATCCACCCGTTTCAACAAACTACCCAAGATCAATCTCAGAATGGAAAGGTATGCCAAACAAAGTGGACGCTGCAGTTAGGTTGGAAGAGAACGGTCAGTCGGCTGTTTACTTTTTTATGGGCCATCAGTATTGGAAGTTTAACGATAAAACATTTTCGGTAAATACTTTTAGATGGAAGTAAGCAAGCATACCTAAGCCATTTGCATAGTACTTAAATATTTTTTCTTGTGTAGGTGTACATAGCAAATCCTCCATTTCCACGAAACATTCGGCCACTCTTAAATGGCTGTGATGATAATAATAACAGGAACGGCAGGCAGTATTTTATATAAGTAGTTGACTCTTTACATTATATATTCGTAAAAATTCTTAAATATAATAAATATATTTTATCAATTTTGTACCCTTTGTGTCGTAGTTCAATAGAAAATATTAAAATCTTTTATAAATTCAATAAAATGATCTTGTTGGACTGTTCATTATGGAGAAAATCAATGTGAGTACGCACAAATGCCATTAATGTGTAGCCGCCCAACGCCAATAATTTATTCATTTACCCATTTTTCAAACTAAATTAATCACAGATAGAGTGTTTAAATTCATGTAAGTCAGAAATATTTCGCACATATCAGAATCAAGTTGGAGCAAATTCTGAAAGGTTGAAACTATTCGAGACTATTTCAACAGAAATATTTTGAATCATACTATCGGCTGGAAAATGGGAAGGTGGAAATGAGTTATGTTGGGGAATATGGTAATGGTTGGGTGATACGGTGCCTTATCGTGGTCTTCTATGCTTGACCTTATGCACCTATCTGCTGGGGATGAAGAGTAAGGGAATGCCGATGGGGAAAGAATGGGATGACGTAACTCAGTGGTAGATTAATATTTAGCAACTCGCTTGGACTTTATTTATACCTCACTTTAAACTTGACTTGGGGAAAAAGATAATGTACAGCAATGTACCTAACTGAACAGAAAAAGGGAAAGAGATAATTGAAA
>JAQFXM010000319.1:0-55770 GCA_034693345.1 Entomobrya multifasciata
GAAGAGAAGGCAGACAAGGTGGTTGGGGCAATCCGACATTTCATGCATGCACACGACAGAAACTCTGTCCCTGTAGTCCCTAACAATATTAAAAGCATTCAAGACGATAATAAGGATGGTAATAATAGCATTCACGAATCTACTAATTCGGTAGCCAGTTCATCTACAACCTTATTAGTACCACGCAAACCAAAATACATATCTGTGGCACAAATTCCCATTTCCATTCAACAAACTGCTACTGAAAAAGTAAATGGCTGGTCAATTAGTTTGCCAAAAGGAAGCGATTCTATAATCGAAATTCCTAAATCACCCACAGTAAAAGTAATGCCTACTATCAGAGCAAAACGAAATCCACCACCACCACCCATCATATCATCATCTTCGTCAATACAAGTTGAAAGGAAGCAAGTTAGGCGAAAACGCTCAAATAAACCGAGAACTTATCAAGTTCGCAGGTATTTCGACTCCAACAGATTTTGTGGGTATTGTAAAACCCATTCTCACAGTAAAAGGGAATGCAGAATTCTCAATGAAAGATTTTGCACATATTGTAAAAAGTGGCGTCACAACTTTGACAATTGCAAGACAAGGCTAGCGGATGAAAAGAAGAAAGGAGAAGAGAAAGAAAGAGTTTGAAACAATAAATAGCATAACAAACTATAAAGAAGTCAAATTTTTATTTTCGCAAGTAGCCCCATCAGAAAATCATAATAATTCGTCATAAACAAAGCAAGTTAATTTCCAAAATGAGCACATAAATAAATAGCGAGTAAAGACTTCATACGTATTGCTGCTTTCATGTAAAAGCTTAATTTAAATTTCAATTACTTCATAAAACGGGAAAATTTACCAAAATAAGCGAAGCAACTATTCATTCATATTTTACTAGTTTTCGTATCATTAAGCTTTCAACTTGCCTTCTTTATATTATGCGATCAAATTTTTCACTTATAAACTGCATTCTATCAAATCCATTGTACCGTGTCTTATAATTCTCTCTAAAAAAAAATTAAAATCGATTATTTAGTAGTAATAATGTACCATATCAATGATTAAAAGTTATAAAAGGAAAACTTAGAATAAGCAAGAAAAAACAAGGTTCATTCGATTCGAAAAAGCAAGAAAAAGCACACTTTTTCATACACCCAAACGAACGTTAAAAGCTCAACTTTATCGGGCATTGAACTGTCAAGGCCATTCGCACTGCACCGCTCACTCTAGTCTCCATTATGAAATGCATATACATGTGTTCATTGCAGTGACTCGCTTGAGTTTACATTTTTCAATGAGCTCATATCAAACAAGCTTTCTTATACAGTCAATGGTGTACATTATTTTAAATAGCTAACTGCCTACTCAGAATATATCATGATGAAAAGCAACAAGACCAGACGAGATAAAAAATACTTTTATTTTTTGCTCTGGGTTGGTTATTACAAATAGCTGTTTACTTATTGAGGTTACGTACTTACTTACACACTCATCTTGAAGAATTAATTCCTGAAAAACCAGCGAATTAGAGAGAAACGAATTCAGAGAGAACCCAAATAATTCTTTTATTATAAGTACATTCTGCTTAAATGTACATTCTGTACATACATACAGTACATCTTACATAATAAATGCAATTCTCTAATCTTAAAGTAAACATTCAAGTTGCAAACCACACTTCATTCTAAATTGGTGTTTATTTCATGAATCAAAAAGAGAACTTACCTACGCTATTTTGAAGTGCATTTATGCTACAATTACACTATAACTTTTTGTTTTACTCCTACATAATTACGGTTAAAAATCATCCATTCAAACAGCATCATATCATATCTTATCAGAAATATTCACATTACCTTAACCTTAAAAAAATCAGTCAATGTACGCATCACACATATTATGATATTTCAGATATATTCTTTTAGTCATAGTCATATTATGATATAGGTAACTATAATCGGCTCAACCATAAAAATTATTATACATAGTTTAGAATAATATATTATGTTGAGTAACTAAGAAAATAATCTTCTTCTTTTTGCTTTGCTCGCTTTGTATATTGGTGGAAGCTCGCTTATGACCAGGAATTTTTTAACCATGTCAACGTTTTCTTTTGTGTTACAAGAATAATATAAATTATGGAATATATTCCATTTCGCTAGTTTTTAAAGCTTTAATTAAATTTGAAAATTCGAATAGCTTTAGTAAAGCATCACCAAATTCAAGCTAGTTCATACATGTATCTTATATACATACATGTTTGTGAAAACAAGAAGCAAATTTTCAAGGAAATTTAATATTTTTAAATAGAACATTATACAATCTTCGCAAAAGTAAAATCTTTCTTTTCAGCTCACATCAGTAAATGAAGCAAAGGCTAAAAGTTTATTTAGCCAAAGCTTTTGTGTAAATTCAGCATTTTGTAGCTATTCTAATGGGCGCCAGAAAGGCCAGCCAGACAGTTAAATTCATCATGGTCATAATATGAACGACGCTTTTGAAAAAATTATCATCACGACGCGACAAAAATATTTGTCAGTAAAGTGCTTAATATAATATAAAGACTTTGCATCCGCTCTCAACTTACATAATATATGCCTTAAAATGATGACGCGATTTCTCACGATACTCTTTAGACATAATAATGTCACCAAAGTGAAACAAAAAGCTTACTTTTTAATATTACTTACTTGACCATTCATCACATGTATTCTTTTTGAATCGCTTTTTATCCTAATATCGTAATGGTTAATTACACAAAGCAAATATTTGTGATTAAAACAACGAAAACTTTCTCAGCTCAATTTATCCAAGAGCCTGCGAACAAAGTGAGCTCACTTCTTATCCAGTAGTCGGTCAAGTCATAACACATCAGAAAAATTACCATTATCCCCAAATTTATTTTCCTGTTGAAATTGAAAAGGGAGGAAACATTTAGTGTGGAACTTGAGTAAAAAATATAAAGATTAACAGAATTTCTCTACTCTGCTGCCTTGTGCCTTGTGCCGTGTTATACGTTAAAAATAAAATACTGGTAAGAAACTAAAGAGGAGACAAACTAAATAAGTACATTTTAAATGCAAATCATAAATCCGTGAAAATTCTGAAAATTCTGGGTGGTAGCAACAAGTCATCGAGTAAAGAATTAGTTGATATAATATTTATTTGATAAAAAATAACAGATTCTAAAGGAAATGAATAAACACCCAGACGAGGCGCTTTTAATAACAGTGGCAGCTATCGCTGACGTTTACAGCCAACTCCAGGAGTCTGACTTTGGCAAGGACACATTCGAAGCAGCAGGTAAAATAGAATTATTTTTATCGCAAATATTTTTTGCATTCAAATTAAAAAGCATAAATAGCATCGATATACCGTCTGCATATAAGAAAGCAAAAATAGATAGTAGACAACATTACCTGTACTCTGATATTGCAGAGAAAATCTCGACTACTTTAAGAAATCACAACGAATTAAACTCAAACGTAGAACAACAAGTTGATTTACTTAGCGCAACTGTGGGGATACTGACACTAGCTCAGTTACCCCTTAGAAAATTTAAGAAATTGAAAGTGACAAATAAGAGAAAAAAGAAAAAGAGAAAGAAATCAAAACCGGCCGAACCGGAAAATAAGCAAGAAATAAAGGTTGATGTAGATTCGGAGCTTCGTACAAAAAGAAAAAAGAAACGTAAGCGAAACTACTGTCGCTATTGCCGGAAGCATTCGCATATTCGGGAACTGTGTCCCAGGTTGGAGAAGAAGAGATTAGCCAAAATTAAAAGTGAGGAAAAAATGAAAGTAGAAAAAGAACCAGAATTACACGAAGATGTACAGCCAGAGTGTAGCATCACTGGGGCAATGCGCGACAGGTGGAGAAATAGCAATACGCACTCTCCATAAACCTTCAGTTTTCAGTTTCATTAGTATTCCAATGTCAAGTCAAAAACCCACATAGATTATAAAGAAACATACAGCTTACTATTAACTCACTTTTCGTTTTTCTCTTATTTTCTTAAATATAAGTTTTACAAAATGGCGATAAAATGGCAAAGTTAACAGTCACAAATTCTTCAATTTCAACTTAAAATAAAATTGTGATTTCTGAAAGTATTGCTGGTTTAGTGATTACTGTTTATTTTTGGAATAACTAAAAATGTTTAATTCTTTCCTGTTTAGAAAACAATATCACCAATACAAATTAAATAAATCAATTTTCTTCAAGTCACTCAATACTGTGTACTATAAGGGGTCAAAAATTATTAAAAATGTAAAGAAGCTGGTTTAAATTACAAATATTGAATAAGAGTCTCTCCCAACTTTTAAACAAAAATGGAAGATTTCTATAATTGAACAATGGCATCCTTAGTACAATGTATGTACATAAAGTCAAGCGAATACGAGCATTATCTAAAAAGTAAATATGAGCAAGCGATTTAAAGTGGTTACAAATTTTAGCAGTTTAAGACGAAAGTCATTATACACAAAGTTTCCGTTTTTGTCTAAATAGGAATCCATTGCTTCCTGATTTATCAATGGTCAGTAGAAAAAGGGAATTGTTAAACAAATTTAAAATTTTGCATCAGGAAAGAAAACTAACAAAGGTTTTAAATTCCTTTTAACTCATACGATTTAAGCATCAATTTTACGCGTCCTAATTAAGCAAACATGTATGTATACACATTTTTAAAGCGTGCACATCCCTTTCATAATATTTTAATCATATTGCATGATCGTTAAACATTTTTATAAAAATAAAACAAATAAAGCAGAAATAAATAGGATAAAAGTCCGAATCCCAAATATTTCTACCTTTGTAGTCCCAAGTGCCTTTTTGCGGATGTATTTAAAGTTTTTTTTGTGGAAGGTACAGGGATTTTAAACATTTTTATATTGACGCATTTAGGATTCAGGTCAATATAGACGATTTTGCTGAATCATGTGGCATTCTTCGTTTATGAGGTTCATTATCTTATTCCTCAGTAGTTAGAGTTCGAAATAGCGAACAAATGTTATAAAGGAATGAAAGGTGAACAAATTACCTATTTTGGCAGAATTGAATAATCCTTATAGCCAACACACTGATTCATACCAAGGATTGTTGTTTGGTAGTTATATCCCTACGCAAACATGCTATTTTTGTAAACTCATTGTTCTACCAAGAGTTAAGTTACTAAAAAATTAATTATCAATTTAGGTTTACAAGGCTTGAGAATTTCTACAAATATTCAAATAATTACGAGTACACATACATATGTCTAGTGTGTGGTTTAACTTTTCTTAAAGAAGCCTTACATAACTTCATAATAAAATTCATTATTATCAATGCTTTCTGGATTATAATTGTTGGGCATTACTAAAATTGTATAGATTTATGTACGTGTAGAAAATAAACTGAACTCGTACTTGAGCATAAAAGCCTAATTTTGTGATTTTCGACAATTTCATAGAAATAATACCTCGTGGTGTTAATCATTGTCAATGGAAGGGGTTACTTATTAAAACAAATAAGCAACCATCTCCTAGTAGCGAATCAATGAAATTAAATGACAGAAATTAAGTGAGTTTCATTTGTCAGTGCTACTTTGAAGGCTTTCGCAATTAGCAATCTACAATTAAGGTACCGTTCACACCTGAGTAGATTTTGATTAAACAGGTTGTTCCATTTGCTCTTTTTCGGCAAGAGTAAATAAATGTCTACATGCCGTCAAATCACATAAATAAATGGCTAAAAATTAAGAGATAGATTATGAGCAATTTCAGATAAAGCAGCTAGTCTTAGTATATAATATGCGGTAAAGAATGTATGTATTTTCCCTACGCATTGTAGTTACCCATACAAATACTACAAATTTTAATTAAAGTGAAAGCTTAACCCAAGGGTCATAGCAATCAAATTTTACAAATCTCACTAAACTGAAGCAGATTAACGGTTATCTATTAATGAATTATAGATTCTTCGCAAATTCACACTAATGTAAATATAGTTATCGGAATAATTTCCGTGTCATTTTTCAAACTCTTCTTTGACATATACTTATGTGCATATATAAGCACTATAAAATAACACATTTGGGCAACCAAGTTAACTAGGTTGGTAAACCAGCTAAAACAAGCCAGTCTGTCATAATAACAAAAGGCTATTACTTTTATTTAAGTTGAGCACTTTTTATAGACAATTGAAATCTTGAAACAGATTCTAATTTCTTATAGGAAATTTGGGTACATGATTTTTATTTAATTAAGCTCAATGGCAGATAGTTCGACACGAGAGGTAGGGGATGGAACTTATGAATTCCCACCACTCAGGAACCTATCTATAATGGTCAAATTAATTGTGTACTATTCATATTTGGAATTTAGTTCCAATTGTTAATGGGTGTGTGTAGAGGTTTAGATGAATGAAATGCTCTGCCTCTTGATTTCATAACACAAAGCATCATTATTCTTAATTGTACACTTCAGTTCAGTGAAAATTATAGGCATTTTACGTTATTCATGATAAGCATTCTGTGAATATTGCCATAATATGAAGCATCAAATGCATACATTGTTAGTTCTGAACTTGGGTTCATAATATCTTCATTGGAGGAAGATTATGTTAATTATTAATGTTTACAGACCACCCAAATTAAGTATTTTAACGGAATTATAAAAATTTCTATTATAGATTTAGCTAAATGGGGCAAAAATCAGACGAGCTATTAACTCAATGTTGATTGTTAAATGCCAGTCATCAAATTTTTTTACAAATAAAAGCGCGAGCGAATTTGATTCAAATCAGTCAATAAGTTTGGTACGAGTATTAAAAATCATCACCGAAGATATTAACAGGTTTATAATAAAGCTACAAGATTCCCGTTCAGATTCCATCCCGACATTCAAACTCATTATTGGTAAAGGTAGTGGTAAACACTCCACTTACTTGCTATAAAAGTCAATAAAAATTGATTATAAAGGCTTCCTAATTATCAATTTAAATCATGGCTTTATTTCTGCCAATTGAAATAGATTGGTGGTCAGAAGGAAGAGCACATGGTATCATAAGTATTAAATAATTACAAGCACGAAAGTTTAAAGGTGTTAACAATTAATTCAATATTTATCGTTGTTTATTGACGTTGCGAAAACAAGAAAAAGTATGTAGTTTGATTAAAAATTTACTCTTAACTAATCAGAGTTATCAGATTTGTTTTATTGTTGAATATTCATAAAAGAAACAGACGTATGTTCCTTTATTTATGCTTTTGTATACAAATATTTTACTTTTGGTCTGTTTTTTAACTAATCACCGTTTTATGTTATAAAAAAATCATAATAGATTTTGGCATCTTAACCTCTGCAGCATAGATATGTATATGTAATCAAAATACTCATGTCTGGGCATAGCATCACAAAATAAAATTTATTTCATTAAAGAATTGAAACTGGAATCTTGAATTTCCATAAAGACATGCCCGACTGAGGTGGATGAAAGCATAATAATAATTGACCAAGTATCACACTATTGTTTAATACTAATTATGATCAGAGATGAGGATCGGGTGTAAAAAGGACGTAGTAAAATATAAAATATTTCTACGTATTTACATGCATCAGTAAGCTATTAAAAGCAAACTAATCGGGCATGAACTTAAGTAATACACTCCAGAAAAATTACGATTGCCGTTCTCTTAAATTAGAAGGCCATATTTTGTCTGTAATTAATATGGTCTCAAAAATCTTAAATAAAGCCACAAATAAGATTGCATAGTTGATCACACACATGTCCAGAAAAAGTCCAGAAATAAAATTCTGTGTTATTAGCCAAACTCTCCTTCGTATTAACTACGAGAGAAAAAAGCTAGTTAGTGTTTTATAGTTCAAATTGTAATATATTTAGATTTATGATTCACATTAATAGCCTTAATGGGTTTCATTAAATTCAAAATGTTTTTATGTACGAAATTACATGAATCCAAGTCCTTTTTAAATCGATTGGAGCACCAAAAAACATTAACACAATCTTTACTTAATAATATGTTTTCACAAGCATTATAGTGCCTTGATCGTTATGAATAGCAACAAAATATGCTTAAAAATAGGCAACTTGAATTGCGAGAAAATAGTCAGATCTCGACTATATCTGGCATATTCATTCTCGTGCGCACTAAAACATTTCAATTGTAACGGAGAGTAAAAGCAAGGTAATGCATTTCATATCACTAAACTTCTTTAATATTCTACGGCAACTATCAACAATAAAATTAGCAACAATAGGAATTATTAAAAGCACCAATAAGATAAATGGTGTGCAAATACTTATTCTTCAGTTAGCCATGAAATTCAGCAATTCAACTAATTTTACTCATGTAAGTGTTGTTCGAATGATCAAGGTCATGAATGAAGGTGCGACAGAACAATTTGCTGTAGAAATTATTTGACTTCAATATTCTTATAGGGTCAGCTAAACTAACAGGCCTGAGTTAATCAAAATCATCTTTACACGTATATCGCAATTAATAGCAGGTCAGTAGAAAATTACTGTATATCACAGGTACGCGTTAAAGTGGTATGATAGATCCAATTGGATATTACATACAGCGGTTGCCCCTTGTTTGCCATGTCTAAATGAAAAAGTCATGCCTAAATAAGAGAACACTACGAAAATCGAGATGTTACATTGATTAGCATTTCTGTGAAGTCGCAGTTTGGTGAATTCGAATCAAATGCCTTACGTTAACATGTTTAATAGCTAGCAAACTGATAAAATTGTTAAACGACGAAAAACAATTAATGGAGTAACGGTTGTAAGTTTATATTAGCAGACCATAAATGTCACTTATCCAAAAAATGAGGCTGCTCCTTTTGCGTCCGCACTCCTCTGCAGTGCTGTGTTTATGCATGACCGAGCAAACTTTTGTTAGCCACGTAGTGACGTCACAGCTTGTCTGTCTGCTGACTGCATTAGCTTGATGAAATGATAAATGATAGAAAGGTATGAAATTTAAAGCATAAATGTAATTAAAATAAAACAGGTTTTATCCATGTATAATATATCTCCTGAAAATATCCTACGAGCAATTATGAGAGTTTATGAAAGAGATGAGGATGTCTGGTTAAAACCTTATTCTTTGGATGGTCTTATATAACATATCTCGGTTTTATTTAAATTCACCAGCTCTCCGAAGATAATCTGGCTTATTGTAGCTGCAGCCTAGTTTATAAATCAAACTAGTACAAATTACATATGTTTTCAGGGATATTACAATGTAAATAATTGCGGTACTCAAACCTGAGAGAGATTAATTTAATTCGGTTAAACAATTGCAAGTATAGCATTGGGCACCATGTAGCGACCCAAAATTATTCAACCAAAGGGCGTTTACCGCTCTCTCCGTAAAAACCAAATATAAAGTATTATTATCCTTATCTTATAAATGTAAATTGATTAAAGGTCATACAAAGTTAACGGTGCATAACAATGATCATCTGGGTTCGTCGTTTTCATTGGCAGCCGTTTGTTGTCAATTAGGCAGAAATTGACACGATTATCAATTTATCACAAAATCGACGAGAATTAGATTCCCTTAATATAAACTACGTATACGTAAATGCAATATAATATGGCTCTCGCTGTTTATTTTGTCGCAGGGTACAAGGTTGGTTACAAAATCGTCCTAGCTAGCAACTATTATACCGGATCATGAATTATTTTCCTATGAAATTTTGCGACACTAAATCTTCATCGGCATAGGCCAACATAGATAATGGTCTCGGAAATTTCGATAACCCAGCCACTTTCTTCTAGAAATTATGGAGATAGTTTGCACAACCTAAGTGTTATGCGACTTGAATGCTCGTAAGTATAGCTACGTTGACGTATTAACTTTTGAGAAAATAATAATAACTAACGAATGTTGTTATAAATAAAGTTCGTTTAGTTTAGAATGCTGTTGATAAACAATTAGTATTGTTTGCATGATTCATTAATGCCGACATGGGTTATCATAAACTTCTAAAAGTAAAATAACAATTCAGTCTGAGATTGTTCAGTTTAGGTTAATCCGTATGATAATGTATTAATAATGTGTGCACCGGTGACGTAGCCAAAATCACACGAACAAATATATATAATCCAAAAAGGACGCCATTGCGGCTCCAAATTAAAATGTTAGCCTCCAGGTTTTTAACTCTTTGGTTTAATCAACTTAACAACATTCGACAATATCCAGGTAACGTTTAAATTGTTATGAGCATGAGGGTCACGGACAGGCTAAAAAACTGTAAACCACACCACGAAATTATAATAATCGTTGCTCGCTTCATAAATTATGTGTCGGAGTTTCATTATGCAAATCCTGCATGCATTTGGTAAGAAATGCCCGTATCCCTTGATGAGTACGTTAATTGTACATACATGAGATACTAAAAGCTTTACAACTAAAATACACAAACTGTTATAAGACAATTTTGCCTCTTCGTTCTCGTTAGCCAATTCTTTACTAATATGACCTACTTCTATAGTACACAGTAGTGACATTCAGTAGCAAAGAAAATATGCCACGACCACCAAAGATGTCTTTTTGGGAAGACGACCAGACAGTTTCAAACCGTCAACTTGGGTTAACCGCCCTTGCTGAGCTTAAACGGGCAGCAGTTTTTCGTAAGTCAATAGGCTGGACACCTTTGAGTCTAACGGCCAGCCAATGCGAAGCCTTGCCCAAATTCGTGGACGAGATATCCAGTTTGGTGGCAGCAACAATCCCGAAATGGCCAGCAGTGCCCCGCCAAGACGAATCTGACAGCGACGTGATTTGCCTGTCAGACGATGATGATTTTATACCTGTCGTCTTCGACCCAGTAATCTTTTCACCGGAAATTTCAATGGAAATTGCTGAGGAGGAGTATCGCCCTCCAACACCTAGGACTCCATCGCCCCCTCCCCCACCCGAGAAAGTTCTCCAGATCTGTTTGCCTAAACTGACCCTGGAAAACATTGAGCAAATGAAACAGGCTTTGAAGAATCCACATCCACCTATTTTGGTCCCCTGCCCTACCCTCTCCGAGCCTCTCGACTTATCAATGACTAATCAACCAGTGACCATGCCTAATCTCACCCCGGAGGAGAATTGACGGAAATCAGAGTAACTTTAAATTTCATAAAATATTATCTATGTATTTCATTTTTCGAGTAACTAATTTTCACATTAACATCTTTTATCATGCTTATTACTTATTCCGAATTACTTAGTCGCAGTTCAGATTGCTTACATAGATTCCATACCATGCGTTCTACTAGAAATACGGCATTTCACTGTACTAAATTTTTCTATCGTCTTAACTTGATTGATTCTGGCAGTAAAAATCGTTATTCTTCGTTACGCTTTCTTTGAAACGTTTAAGTACTTAACTTTAAGCTCTCGCATCTTTGAACGATAATTTGTCAATACCTGACTTTCGACGAGGCCATAGTTTTAGCATCTCTGCAATATTTCCTATCTTGACCCTATTGATTTGGGAATTAATGTCCGTTTTTTCTTACGGTTTGGCTAGGTACTCATTGGGCTTCTTATAACTACATGAACCACATCATTAGAGCTTAACAGGTATCACGCTGTGACGTGGTTCATAGCGTCCTCCGCTAAGTAGGCTCCGAGTAAACTGTCATGACTGTATTGCTCTGACAATTCCTAGATCCAGGTTTCAACTTAGGTTTTGCAAGTTGCGTATGCAAAAAATATTTAATTATTCTTTAGTCTGACCTCCGACGTCGAAAATCTCCCTACAAATTTGATTTGCAATGTTGAGAGAGCATAGAGTTTCAAAACATTTCACAGGTACTTCAGATTGCGTACCGAGAAGGACCAATTCTTAAGAGTTAATTGCCAATCACGTTCTTTTAGTAGAAATATTCTAATCATATTTTCCTTCTCGTTGAATAGTTTGATTATGTTATTTTTGACATATATATTATATAATTTATTGATATTAGTAGATGCTAATCATGCTTATAGTCGTGATTACATGAGACCACCGCGATGTTCATTATTGTAGTTTTTGGGGGTGTAGCTTACTTTTCTTGAATAGCTGTTGCAACTTCAAAATTTATTTCTTTCTCATTACTCTGAAAATTCTAATACTCTGTCTATTGGTCCCGTGTTTACACGGATAATATTATTATGTGCCATCTCCCCCTCTTTGCGTTTGTTTAGTTGTTGAGCTGTTTCAGCCTTGGTCGGAGCTGTCTTCCATCCTTTCTCACCATCACTGCTGTTTACACCAGTCATCATGCCCCTCGTCATTCCCCCACGGTACCCCCCTTTTTCCTCCAAGTTCAACGCCGTCTGCGATCTTCGCCACTACCGTCACCTACATCTACATTGCTACTTCTGGCAGTTTCCATTTCAATAGTTCATTTTGAGTTTTGTTATTAATAAAATATGTATTTTTTTCACTTCCGGTGTCAAACAAATAATGTTGTTTATATTTTCGATCACAGTGACGAAGTTAATCTTACTAGATTATTTATGTAAATAAAACAATCTTCCCAAATATATGTTATATTATGTTTTTACGTATCACTTAAAAAGATCATGTGTATATATGCAATGCTTCTCAGATCTGACAATACCGTTCTTAATTGTAAAAAGAAAAGAAACAAAAACAAAATCTTCATCCGTATATAACAAGGTATTTACTTTTTTATTATTTTTTCATTGTGTCACTTCATTACATCCGTTTTTGTCAATCTTCGAGTTATTTTTTTTTCTCCGTAAATTACATTATATCTTCGTTATAATTTTTTTTGTAATCTTTGTAAAAAGTCGACCGCGTCCTCCTTAAACTTTTCATTATTGTTACCTTAAATCTTTCATTGTTGTTGTATATTTTGTTTGCGTTGGCAGGGGAGTAGGGTGCTAATAGCACCAACAAATGCAATTTTGTGAAAATGTAAATGAATGTTTATATGTTATCGTAAAGAGGGAGAAGTGAGATGCCGATTGTGCATCTCGCTGTTCCACATAATTATGTAATGCATGCACATTCCCTGAGTAATGAAATGTAATGTAAATGAGAAATAGAAAGACAATGAACACTCGCGAATTAGATATTAATCAATAAACACATCACCTAAACTTACTCTTAATACCTATACAATTCCATTCGTGTTATATCCCACTTATTCCCTAGCATCCTCTTCATAATATCGGGAATATTCCCTTCCTATTTCATAAGCATAAGATTCCCGAACCTCCCAGAAATATTAAGGGAAGGATTCATTAGTCCACCCTTTTGCCTACTTTGGGACAGTTAGTTTTAGACAAGGGAACAGAATAAAATGACGTCTTTGCTGCCATTTAGTGTCTCTTTTAGTTGAATGGTGGTGGTTTGCCGTCTTCTACACGAGGGAAGAAAACGATGATTACTAGAAGATAAGGTGATGCGTCAGATATGATTATAAAACGACCGCAGTAGTAGCAACAAGACTTACTTTTCTTAAAACATATACTGTGCATGTCTACTGTGCTGAAGAGGGTGCTTGCGTCTTGCGTGCTCATTGTCGTCTTGTCAAATGCCTCGTGAGTTTGGATAATACTTATGGCATAGCCTTCCGTTAACAAAAGCCCGTTTGCTAATAGTAACATCATCATTAAAGTGAATTGTCTCCAAAGGCAATAATGAGGGTGACGGCAAGGAACCGGAGACTATGACTGGCGCACAATGCATTTTCAAGACACAGGAGAAAGATAGAGATACTCATTTCCTTTGCGACAGGTTTCTCATAAAAATATTCTGATTATGAGCATGCTCTTTGCAACATCCCTCCCTACTTAATACATTAGTAAGCAATAAAAAGACAATTGTTTTCAATGATCGGCATTGTCGGAAAAAAATGTAAGTAATATAGATTACTAATGAAATATTTTTGTGGTTTCCATTTTCGATGAACTGGTCCATAATATGAACATATTCAATAAACTGTTAGAACATTTGTCAGAGTAAAAAAAGCTAATGCAAAGCTTTCGCAGGAAGAAAGCAAAATATGCGTTCTTTGAGGTCCACTTAAACAGAAAAATATATGGCCATCACTAAAAGCACGAGTAAGAGTGAATGAGAGCAGATGAGTATTTTTCTGAGAATTCTCAAAATAAAATACGCATAATACGTAGGCATTTACATAATAGATCAAGAAAAAAAAGAATTGATGCTGTTGGTCTACATGATACAAAGTATCGTTTGCTGGTTTTTTCTGTTGTTATATAATACAATTGAATCCCTTGAAAATCAACATCTTTTTTTTTGCTTGTCGCGGCTTAACAAAGAAATGTCATGGGGGTGGTTTGTGGCAAGAAAAAGAGAAGCTGTTACGGGTCGGTCCAACCGGATACTTTTTGTTGTGAATTTCTAATGAAATGTCCACTAGATCTTAGCGAACTGTGCATGATGTCGACCAGTCCGACGGGACACTCATCTACTACATCTTGCCTCGCAAATGGACATTTGAAGTATATTATATATTTTATATGTGTAGGAATATGTATAATTTTACTACACATTACATCTTACAAGGTAATACAATAGTCTCTCTGAATTCCTGTATTACTACATTTGGTAACCCAAACTTCAGTTCAGGACGAAAATCAAATTGAATGAGAACATCTTGACTGTGGACATGGCTTTTGAGTGTCATTTTCTTGATCTTTTTCTCTCTCTCATTCTTTTGCTCTTAATCGTTGTTGTATAAAACGAATAAAATAATATTTATGTGCGTGGATACTACAACAACACAAATACTTACTTACTACGTTAGTGTACATTTATCTATTATTTAAACGCTTTAAGTTAATGGAATTACAATGGTTTTTATCAGGTTTACATTGTAATAAAGCTACTTTTTTCGAATGGAATGATAATGACAGGCAAATGATATCCGATAAGGACCTCTCATGAATGACTATCATTCGTCCTTTCTTAATTTAAACAGCAAAAAATTCCTGACGTCTACAGAATGGCATGCTGTTTTGTGTACGTAAATATTCCACGAAACAGTCTTTACATAGATTTCGGAATATTTCCAGCAACGTCATGGCAGAATCTACACACGAGGTGGTTATTCACACAAAGTAATTTGTATAATTTAATATTGGTTTTTAGCAAATACCATAATGATGACGATGACCCAACTAAATTGATAATAATTGTAACGCTGAATTAAGTTATGCACAAAATAAACGTATAACTCAACTTGGCTTTTGTGCAAAAAAAAATTACCGTTAATCCTACCATAAATAACTCATTGATTAGGCACTCCTATCCCGTTGTATAATCATTGTTAAGAATTAGGACTTTGTCTCCCCGTTTAACTCATACTTAACCCGGCGCTTGTTAGTCTGCGGTGAACAGAGTTGGGATCGGTTGCATGTCACCTACAACTAGAATACAGTTAAGCTGGCTAATCCTTGCACAAGTGCTTGTATTAGTGTCAAACCACTGCAATATCTCATTAGGAACGAGAAATAGAAACGGTTTAGTGTAAATCGGGGAACAATACTAGGTGAAAAATGTGCCAGACTGTGTCGTGTGATAGTTTAGTACATCCATTCATGTCTACGCTAAAACATGTGCATAGTTTCAGAATAAGTTTACGACAACAAATAACAAAAGCTATGCCCGTTTGTTAAACAATGAATATCTCTTCTTATTTCTACTGTGCTGAAAATGAATGATTGTTGCACCTCACCTCCTCATGTAATGTTGCTGATGTGTGATCGCGTCACGTCACATACGTATTCAGATACGAGTCGAAAAACACGATTTTCAGTCAACTTACAAAAATTAGATGGAGACGCAGACGGCTTAATCCGCAAAGAAAGGAGTCTTGAAAACTGCAACTCATTAAATTTGCATACTTGATACTATGTAATCCGCTTTGTCATAGTAAAATGAGGCAGGAATAAATTAAACAAAGTACAAAGTAGCAAATGGGTAAAAAATCGGCATTGTAAACGACCTCACCAGATCAAAATGACAGCGACAAAAAGAATTAGGCATATATTTCTTCACCACGTCTCTGTACAAGTATTTACTCCAAGATATTGTTAAATGTTGATGTTTGTACTATGTAGAAAATTACTCCGACAAGCATACTTATACCAGGCCAGCTTTAAATTCGTTCTGTGCTACTATTTGCTACAAATCCTGCATCAGACAGAAGTGGACAGACGGTGATAAAAATGATGCACCACATTATGCACGCACACCTTTGCAGACAAAAATAGTTGTTTTTCTCTATACATTTTACATCATCTTAAAATGGCCACACAATATTTTATAATATTTTAATCACATTCGATATTGGATTATGACGATATAGCGGATAGTTTTGTTCGACAACAGAACCTTGCTCCTTTCCTTTCTACTTAACTAATAAATCCTGAGCTCCTTCCTGGATTCAGACTAAACACATTATCCAGACTATAGACTTCACCATATTCGCGTTAAACCTCGTTATACTAGTTGTTAAAAGTACATAAATATTGAGTGGTATGTGGTATCGAGCTGATGATAAATGTTGGCAATAAAAAAATCCACAACGATGTCCATATTTCATAGCATTTTTTGCAAAATGTTTCAAACCTACTAAATTATTGCATACACGCATATAATATTATCATTATTTCTGATTTATAAAGTAACAAGAATTTGATCAAGACTAATATACACCACACAAGATTTACAAAATAATAATAGAAGCCACAGTGACAGTTAAAATCTTCACTGGGATGTGTCTGCATTTTTGTGACAATAAGGGCCTGCTTTCCTAACCTTTTCTTCTGTGTTATTTTCTTTTCAACAATTAAGTTTCAGTTACATGAAGAATATGAAGTAAATACTACGTATATTGTAATATATGCTGTTTGTATTAATAATGGTGATAAATGCTTTACCCTACCAGCCCATGCTATTTTTCACAATTCTTTTCCTTTGTGTACTTTGAACAGTCTAATATTTTCAAGTAAGTTACACAATAGCAGACGCGTCTCGTGTGTGCAAATAAATAAAAGGCGAAAAGAATAAGTGGAATAATAAAGTAAGATAAACAGTCACCAGTTGTACATCAAAGGAAATTATTTGACATCTATTTATGTTAAGATTGTAATCTCTACAGGCTTAGCTGGAAAATTTGCTTTTCTGACAGATCTGATCGTAATTTTTCCTGTAATGCTAATTTATCAATGTTACAGGCATTGTCTGTTTTTTTGCATGAGAGACAGAAAAACTGCTAAGCTATCAACCTTTCACTGCTGTAGTGTTTGTTGCTCTTTTATCAGTTGTCATCCGGATTTTACTCTAAAGAAGTTAACTTGTTGTCATAAGTCACTTATACAATAAAACATGGTTGTTGTCAATGACCCCACAACCTCTCACCCTTCTTTGGTGGCCTCATTGCTAAACCGATGCGTTTAACATGCTTCAATGCAATTACAAGACTATTATATCAGCCAAGATGCAATTATCTGCATAATAATTTTTACAATAGTTGCATGAATTTTTTTTGGTGCAGATCAGAGCAACTTTGAAGATTTAAATCATTTAATACACTTCGGATGAAACATTGACAATTCCAGTTAAGTCAAAAACATTGGCACTCAATGAGCTTCTATGTAGTTTTAGACATGTATTTATATATGATTTTATGTATGTCTGATAATTTTTTAAGGTTCCTCACGTTGGGTCTCTTTGAAAAGTATACATATTTACTTTTGAAATATTTTAATACGTAAGCGCACAAATCTGTAATTGTACATTCCAAACAGTAAGATGAAAGCATGCATATATTGCATGTTGAAAGTTTCGTGCATACATTAGAGGTCAATTAACAAGCAAGGAAGAGTCTTTGTTTGAACAAACAATTAACATGAAAGAGGCGCACCGTGCAAGACATTATGAGCTTTTCAAAGTCTCTCTCACTTGCTCTTTGGTCTCGGACATAATTCCCTATAATGGCATATTTACATGAACATTCTCCATAATGCATTTCCAAAGTCAAAAACAGTTTTTTAGATGGACTCTTTTGATGTCTATTATTCATTTAATTTAGATTCTACATCGACATCGGGTTAAGCCAGTGTTAGCCGGTAAGTGCATTATCATTATTATTACACATGGATAATTTTTTAAACTCTTCCATCACATGAATGCGTTATATATTTTATATCAAGTGGTCACGGCGTGAGATTTTTTCATTTTTCAAATTTCGTTTTTTATTTATCAAGTAGTGAAAGCTACCTACTAGCCTAACTATGTCTGTCTGTCTGTCCATGTGAAGATTAAGTCCAGAACGCGTTGTATTTCTCGTGTTGACGCTTGAACTGGGCGTTTCTTCCATTCATTTCTTACATTGCCCCTAAAAATAGTGTAAATGGTTTTAACTGCTTTCACTTTCGCTACTTGCATACAGACGTACTTCCATGGTTTATTTAAATAAGATTCGCTAAATAGTGCTGCGAACGTCTTAGCACGTTATCAGTGTTATCATCATAAGACATATCGCGGCGGAAGATAAGACGTGAAAAGCTCCCATGCGTATTAACAATATTTAACGCACTCTTTCGCACTAATCACCAATATTGCTTACATATTTTGCTTTTTGAATAGATATGTTTCTCTGTTTGAATGTGTGTCATTCAATATTACTAACATATGATATTCACTTATCTGCACATCTTCGAAGAGAATTAGACGGATTAGACTTGAACGGAATTCCAACAGTAAAACCAGCACCTTGATAAAAATCTCCTGAAGAAAGAAGAGAAAATCTTTTTTGTCACCCAAGCCCATCTGATTGTTGTATCATCGAGGCATTAGTTGGTATATGCAGGACGCATATAAAGATGCATATCTACCTTTAGAACTAACAAAAGCTCTAGTCAGAGAATGCGCATTGCATTGTTGCTTTAGTAAGATCCCATCATAATAAGTTATATTTTTATCCGTTTACAAATAAATATAAACGTTTGTCTACACAAAGCAGTGAATAAAAAAATAAACACATGTACACACTGCTTGCACAGACTATCTGATAAAAAAACAGTATACATAATCGTGACATTCCATCGCTCACAACGCTTGTTCATGGTCAACTGATATTTCACTTTGAAATTTGTTTCACAGGACGCGGAACTATTTTTTCAAAAAATAATGATTAATAAGATTATCTAAGGATTTGTGTCTGTGTAAATTGTTTACCTATTTCACTGCCCTTCAATTTTATTTTATCTTTTTGCAGAGTCGCATTTGAGTTCATTGAGGAATGACTTTGGCATTGCACTCCAACTCTCCGTCATAGGCATTTATGCCACCAGACACAATAATAATCATGATTGTTGCTCACTACTCAGTCTCTCGTAAATGGACTCGCATTTTTATACTTTCCCATTCTAATCTTTAAAAAAATAGATAGCATGAAATCATAATATTTTACCAAGTTTTGATTGTACATTTATTTAAAAGCAAAGTCTATACGTACAATTAGGAAACTAATTAACAAGGTGTAATAATTCAGGAAATTATCAATCATATCACATAACAAATGTGATAGTAGTAAGTGTCAAAATATTGCGAAATTTTTCACCACAATAGCATGTGGCAACGGGCAAAAAAACAAAAGGCCGCACCGCACCGACTATTTTTATCATTTGTAAAAGAGTGCCCATCTCCGGTCAAATCAAATCTGTCATGAAGAAATCTACAAAGCTTGCTCATTGTGTCGTGATATTTTAATTATTAACGCGTTAAGGCCATTTTCTGAGAAAAATTCTTTGGATGAGATGCTACCGAGTAGAGCTGAAGGTTCACAAATATACTGTTGACTTAATAATTTTTTGCCTCATACTCATGACGATGATCGTCGTGTATTAACAATTAGTACTTGTTATTCCTCTACTGGAATATATTATATTTATGTACATGTAAATATAAATGCCTATAACTGCATTTTTCTTAAATACACGACCATTATACTTTCTGACATGTGTTCATTACCACTTACTGCGATCATACTTTTTGTAAAATTGTGTAACCTAAAGAACACGTACACCCATGAGCTATGATGTCGAAAAATATGGCATAATCATACGAACGATGAGTGAGCAGAAATGAAATAATATTTTTTTATGATCAACATCACAAACAAATCATGCAGGTATTTAACCAGGTATGCACATTGAGTTTATTTATGATAATTAGTTATTGATATGTATGATCGTGTCTATGTTGCCAAGTCAACAGAAAAATTTGCCATGCTTTGTTATTAAGAATCATAACCGTGGGACATATAAATTATTATTTGTAATTTGTTTGACATTATTTACAAACTGTCACAACATGGTTCTGAAAAAATATTGTACCTATATCACCAGCAAGGATTTTACATACTGACTTCTACCAAGAAGTAAATGGCGGAAATACTGACCATCCATGAAATTCATGGTTACCATGATTTACAATGAATTGTTTCACAAGGAAAGAGAAGGACAAATTGGGTATGTTGCGTTTGCGCGTGCCTACGGAATTTCACTTCCTTCCTAATCTAACAAAACATACTAATGTCCATTAATAAGTTTATTTTAGATTTTACAATAAGTGTTTGTGTTAGGTACCCACACAACAGGGTTTACTAAGAAACGGTTACAACTTCAACTTGTAAGGGCAAAAGAAAAATTCCACCAAATAAATCGGCGTCACCTTACTCGCTTCTTACATACTTGGAATTTGATGCTTATTTCGATTCAATAGCAATTTTACGAATCATAAGTCAATTTTTGAAATTCATGGACAACACTATTCATCCATAAATAATCCTCAAAGTAAATATGTTCCTTATAAAGAGTTATGCAATGCATTGAGAAAGATTATGCATGATGACGGTGATAATAGTCATGTATGTATTTATCTGCAGATGAACATTCATCATTGCATAAAATATTAACACAAACATTAAAAATGGTATGAAAACTACTCCTCTCAAAAAACAATCCAATTCGAAACTGTCCTTTCAATTTCAAAAGAGTGTACACAAGGAGACACATAACAACAATGCAATGACGAAACGATTCTCTTTTTATTGTTTACGTACAAACACAACAAGCTCATCTTCCTTTTTCACTTCTTCTACTTCCACTTTACGAGCAGGAACAAGTGCGCTGCATTTTAATACATTTTTTTATTATTAAATTTTTGTGTAATGCATGCTTTTCTTTTCATTCCTTTAATAACGTGTTCGTAAAATGGACTGTCTGGTCATGTGTGTGATTCTTGTCTCAATCTTATCATCAAGAAATTTAGTTATAGAGAAGAGACAACCATGTCTACACAGCAGCAGAGACATAATATTGTATGTGAAATCAATTTAGCAAATAAAGGTGGGTCCTTTACAAGCCTTGTACAGAAATGTGTGTAAAAATCATGTAATGCATGTTTAGCTACGTACGTTACGTTGTACATCTCCTACAAAACTCCCAAACATTCAATTTTTTTTATCCTAACTTGTGAAGCACCTTGTACAAGTAATGTTTCAAGTACTCTGGAAAATGCTTGCTTCTGTCTTTTTTTCAAGAGAGTGTGTTCCAGGAAAAGATATTTAACCAGCAAGAAAACCAAATGCAAGGTTGCTCATCATTCGTTTGTAATACAAAAAAATGAGAAGTAGAACTTACTTTCAGATCAACACCAAAAATGATGCATAAATCTATATGCCCACATTAGTAGCAGTAAATGAATGCATTTTGGATGTCTGCATAAATATTATTCACAACACAGCAAAAGTAATAAATTATTTCTGTTATCATTGTATCAGGAGAAATAATACTGTGAATAAATATCTTTTCTGCCTGGCCTGAGGTCCGTCCATAATATGCATTTTTTCACAGTATTTTCTAGAATAACAATGACTCAACTAAATATACCATGCTCAATATATAAAACCCACTTCAGTTTTTGACCCTTGTTGTAATATGCAGGAAAATAAGAAAACTGTTTTTTCTGGAACCCTGTAGGTCTACATTTGGTTAATTGTAAAAAAACAGTGTATATATTGAGATCATGTTATTTTTTATAATTGCATAAAATTCAGGGAATATTTTGATGCAGCAGGTAAGTATTTTTCCCTTGTTTCTGTGTGCCTGCTCGGGTGTGATGATGATGTGTGGTGATAAAATGCTTTTGCTCATGATAGCTTACATGCAACATGGGGGAACGAGGACGACGAGGAAATGGACAAAAGGTAAAAACTGGTAGTACGATAAAGATGAGTCCTGCTGCATAATTATGCACATAAATCATTTGTTTAGCAAAGTGATGATATTGAGCAATCGTTACAAACCATCACACGATTACATTTAAGCATAAACTTGCAGAGAATTTTATGTTATACTTTGTATTCTATTTTATATGTATGTTATAGAATTTTCTGTGGAATGTTGGAAAAATTGTGTTATCGATACATTTAATCGTAAAGCACTGGAATTGCAAGTTTCACGGGAACGATGCGATGATGATGATGATATTCGTGGAGAATGGAGAATCAAAACGCAAAGTTGTCTCCGTCTGCAAGTATCCAGAGTGTATCAGTTCAGTGCTGACAAGTTACACAAAGAAATGTGCAATAGTAATACAGTTTTTAAAACCAGCTCCGGATAGCAATGATATTTTAAATGCCATTATAATTTACCTCTATACTCTACGTTAGAGTTCTTGTTTTTTTTCCTGACTTTCTGTTCGCAGTTGAAATATTTTCGTTTCTCTTTCTCTCTTTGTTTAGCTTATAGCTATTCTGCCAATTTGATTTCTCACTAAAACCTTCTTCAAGACCTACATAGTATAGTAATATAGAGCGCATCTTTCTATGTCACTTGTATTATTAGTGTTACTGAAGTGACCAATTGTTAAAGAAAAAAGGCTTTGGGTCATTATATTGCATTGTCAAAGGTGAAACGTGAATGAATCCTCTGGGCCAAGCTTTTGTGAGAGAGGTACGTTTTGGTAGAGAGATCAAGAAAAAAATAAGTACGTTAATAAGAAGGTGCTCCAATAAGCTTATATGCTGACTTAACGAATTATTTGTGACCGGCTCTCTTACTGCCATCCTCAAAAATGAACCATGCTGGCGTGTAAGAGCGATTGAAGAAGAGGAACAAGAGGACTTGTAGGATGATTGAGTTGTGTGCGTGTGTCGCGCCGTTCCAAAATGAAAGAGACAAACAGTTTTGTGAACGAACACAGAGAGAAGAGAAGAGAGAAGGTTGCTAACTTTTAACATGAAGATGATGTATATAATACTGTCACCGTGTGCGATGTGCTTATGTCTCTTATTATAGATGGATGGAGAGAAAAAAAGGTTTGAGGACTTATTATTATTGTCATTTTGGCAGTGTTGGAGCTATTCTTCTTCATTTAATGATTTTTCCTCTTCATGAGAATCATCTTCTGTCTGACCTCCAATAATGGTCACCAGGGGAGTACTGATGGAAAGGAGTGTCTGCAATGTGTTCAAATGATGTTTATGTAGATTCCCCGACAAAACTTAAAATATGGATTTCAGAACCGCTTGGTCGTCCTGAATGAGAAAAAGAGACGACGTCGAAGAAGACGAAGAGGAATAGGCCAACCACTTCTACTCGCGAGAGATCAAGAAAGACATTTGCTCTCTCAGTGAGCCAAGTGTGAGGAAGGAAGAAGAGCGCAAATCGGATTCTTACACAGGTACACAAAATGCAATGCACACACACACACACGTACGCACAAAAATATCTGTACACATTCATACCATTCCTCGTGTTATTATAATTATGTGCATGCCTACACAGATGAAATATTATGGATGCCCAGACTGATTGCAACGGAGAAAATGCCAAGAGATGAGTGTTGGTGAGAAGAAATAGGTGAGAGTAAATCAGAGGGGAATAACTGAACAACAAACATTGAAACCAAGGAAACATTTTTGTGAATTGTAATGGTATAATGGTCCATTTATTTATACCACCATCACCATTTACTTAAGGAAGATAGATGCATAGAATATTCGAGCCAAACCTCTCTCTCTGTCGAACTGTTGCTGCTTATTTATGTACGTGCATAATATATGGATGTTTGTAGTGCGTAAAAGTAAAGGAACCAAAAAAAAACCGATGATGACGATAATGTTTTGTACGTTATACATTATTTATTTAATATACCTTAATAGATAAAGGCGCACATACAAAAAAGTACTGTGCAATACGGTTGGTTCTCTTCTTCGGACAACAGAACGACGAATAATTAGGTGTATAGTGGTGATGGTGGTAAGTAGTGAAGAGAGACAGAGAGAGAGAGAGGAAATATCTGTTTGGCTGTTGTTGTTACAAACTAACAATCATATAAAAAAGTTTGTATGTTATTCCACAATGAAAAGGAAGAAAAGAGATTTTCGGGAAAAACAAAACAGATTCCAAAGTCTGTAGGAGGGCCTTTTCCAGTATCAGACAGAAATGTTTTACTGCCCCAGCATGGTCATAAAATTTCATTACACCTGAAAATGCCGATATGAAAAAAAACCTAACAGAATCTCTATCTTCTGTGTTGATTCTTCTTTTTGCTCCTTGACTTCTTCACTTTTATGCCACGAACGAATTCTTTCTTCCTTATTGTGGAATATGGCTGTGAAAAGAAGGTCCTTTGAATTATTATTGTTAATATTATTATTTACGCACACTATCTTATGTACATTCTGTCTCTTTTCCCTATTCCTCTTCTTGTTCTATCATGATGTCCCGTGAGCATCCGCATATCTCTCTGAATTGATGCTCTAGCATCTTGTGCTCCACACTCCACACAACCAACCACTACCATCTACATTCATTGCTGCTGCCGCTACCTGACGAACAGACTCTGGCCTCTGCTCTCTCACCTTCCCCATTGTAATATTCGCTCTGGGGCTTTAGCACCCGCCTTACTTGCACACATTTTAGATGTCCATAAAACTTTGCCCAAAGAAAATTTCAATATACACCTTTAACGGATCTTTATGAATGTCACTTTTAATTTGATGGGAGAAATTTATTTATGATGAAAGATCCCAAGATCCTTTATGAGAGACAATTGGCACAAGTGGCGCCCCTTCCATCGTAAAAATAGTTGTACAAATATGGTAACATTAATAGCTTATATTTAGTCATGCACAATATGAAATGTAATAAATAAATATTACCTATTTCATGCTTCTACTTACAACTTATGATCAACAACGAAACTGAATACAACGCTCCAACGACAACCACCTGTCTAGTTATTATTATTTTTTGCAACAGTGCAACACAGCACGTTAAAATATTATTAGGTAAATGAACCATTTGATAGTTATCGTTACAAGTTGCCAGACAATTGCAATTGTTTAATCAAAGATGATTCAGTAACCCAACCTGCTTGTAGGTGTTTTAAGTAACCAGTTTATTTACAGAAACGACAAACTACAAAGAAGCATTATGTAATGGCTTAAATTAATCTAATCTAATTTATTTATCAAGAAAAAATTATCTTACTTTTTGTCGATGTTCATGTGGCGTTTGGTAGGACATTGAGTCCCGGGTTGTGGGAGCCACGAAAAAGCGGAACGGCCCGAAAACCGTCCGCTTCTACTCCGCAGCACCACAGCTTAAGTGGTATCCGTAAAAAAACTATTCACTTAACTTTTACTCTCCTGTCCACGATTGCCCCACTCACTTGCAAACTTGCATGCAGCTTCGTCTCAAGAAATTTTCGGCACTCTGATGTATCTTTACGCATTCGACTGGAAACAGTAATGCTTTGTTTCTACAGCCGCTGCTGGAGTAGTGCCCAAGAATATTAACAATGACAGCAACAATGATGATGATGATGATGTAGTAGTAGTAGCGGTAATAGCTGTAAAAAACCACTTGTTTTGGTGTTGCTGCTGACACATTTATAAAAAAATTCAAAACTGGTAACGAGTATTTTCTTGCGTTTTTATCAAGTATATATGTTCTTCGTCTCGACTTTCACGTCCCTTTCGCTCATAAAAAATTATTTCTTTTTTTCAAATCCACCAAGATATTACACTGCACTCGAAGAAAACGGGGTGAAGAACTTGACCACACAGCTTGTGAGCTAATGTGTCAGACAGAAAGTTGTGAAGAACTTCATCTATTCTACGGATGTGTATCTATTCAATATTTATAATGACATGATTGCGTTTTATTACGACAAATATTACAAGCTCCTTCCAGAATTCTTTTTGACTACTGAATAGCTACTGTAACAGCAGCAGTCGTTGTGTCTGTCTTTTTGTCCTTTACGTCACATCACATCATCACCATGCAGACACATAACAATAATCGTCACAAAAAAACGCTATCATTCGTAGTCTCAGTTAAGTGTTTTACAGATATATCATTCCCATCAAACACAGTATAATATAATTTAATAATATTTACATGTAGCAGGATTGTTATAGCAAAAACCTGTGAAACTATTCGTTAAAGTTACGAGCTTTGATAATAAAAATGTAAATCCAAATTGAATCAATGTTTAAGCATTACCAATATCTCCATTAATTCTTATATCAATAGTTTTGGATGCCAAGTTGTTGTATATTATAGAGTTCCCATTTGGTATCATGTAAATGTTTAAAAACTATGCGTAAAAAAGTACATACAATGAAAGGTAAAAAAATTGTATAAAAATTACATTTAAGCTCATGTCACCTATGTGAGTTGGAGTTTATTTATCGCGGAGCAAGTACATATATGTATTTTTATAAGGACGATACGATAAATAAACAGATAAACATCACATCACAACATTGATAAAAACTTTTAATTTTTTCTTACAATTTATAACTTTTTTGTGTGGAGCACTGATTGATTATGTCTATTTTTACTTCACAAAAGTAACCGTTAAAATTTTCTGTTTATGATGAATAATTACTAAAATTCATAACTCATTCTTTTTTGTCAATCACACTTTCTCTTTTAATTGTGAATTGTAAAAAAGTTGTGTTTTTTAATGTTTCCGTGAATGACGTTGATAAATATTTTAGATATGTAGAACAATTTCTGCGAAAAAATTCGTGAAATAATAACACGCTGTTTTACAGTATCGCATATTAAATAATCTCCTCAATCATGTCGTGGTCGATGGATAATGGAACGTGGAATGCTCTACTTGTCTGATAAAAGTTAATCCCTTAATTGACAAATCAACCTCGTTCATGTACACTTTGCTCACAGCATATGAGCAAACGTATATTATTTTTTACACTTCTGAAAACTATACTTTAAAAACCTCTTCAACTTTCATTTACCCAGAAATCCTTTTGATTGATTGTTTGAGAGACAAATTACAGGAAAAATATTCAAATAATTTGATGTTTTTTATCATTCAAAGTCCAAAAACAGTTTTCAGTGCAATTTTATAGTTAGTGTTATACTCACTTTAATATTCCACAAGCTTTTAGCACTTAAATTATTGAAGAGATTGGAAACAAGCTTTTATTTACTGAACTTTCACTTCTTCCAACCCACAAAATTTCAAGAATAACTCTTAGTTATCCTCTGATGTAAAGACAACTTTTGTAATTCTTGCTAAATTTTTACTTTAATTGCTTTAATTTATGTTTTTAAGCCGCACGTTGTTTCGATTTTGTCGCATGATACGCACAAGATCGAGTCACTTTGATGAAAAAAGATGCGTATGCGTTTTTTTCTGTGTATTTTGTTTCAAGCACGCAAAATTCGTGTGTGATGAAAACAGAGCTGCGCTGTGATATCGTCAAGTTTTCGAGAGCCACTGCGGGTTACTGCCACAATAGTATATATAAACCTAGCATGCTGAGGAGCTTGAGAGTTTGATTCCAAATGTGTGCATTCTCCTCTTGGTTTTTTCCCTACACGTTACTACAATATCATTTTATCGCTATCTCTCACCTTACCAATACCAACAATACACACAGCATCAAATCATCTCTCGTCTCACTTCTTTCCTACAAGTTTCATATACAATTGCTTACCTGGCCTGTTTGAGTGAATGCGAGCGAGAGCGGTCTAGCTTGTAGTAACTTACAAGTGTGTACGGAGAAACAGAAGCAACGCAGCATCATTGCAAGACGTATAACCAGTTAACCTGGTCGTAAAAAGGGAACATACAAAAACGATGGTGATACGCAAGGGTATGTGCATTCTGGCATGCGTATATGCACACATGTACGCGTTTTAAATTTTATTACTTGTACACATATATCAGGTTGATGCAAAATAGGTAAATGTGAAAATAAATAATCGTATAATATAGGTGTTATTTCATGATGGCATGTCCTGTGTCTCTTTTTTGATATCTTACTCTTGTCAATTGTCAATACCACGGAAACAGTTTGGAAAAAAATCTCATCCATAATCGACTTGCAGCCGTAAATCGAACTCGGGATGAGACCACTTTGTCAAACCGGAATATTTTTTAAAACTTTTCATGAAACTAAAAATTGAAAAAGTGAAAAGTTTTTGGTTTTTAAATATCACTATTACTCGCAGGTCGGTAGGGGTTTATTATTACCATGTACGTAAATTTCATTATAGCCATACATACCTGTGCACAGGTATGTAATAAAAAAGATTTTTTGGAAGGACGGTCAAAATGGAATAAACTTTGCAAATATTAAATTACTAAATCCTTGTCATAATCTGAAATCAAGCTTATATACATAAGTATGTGTGTATATACATGTATTTAAGTATATTACAGAAATAATTACCGATGTTATTACCCAAATTGTTTTTTTTTCTGCCGGCGAGAGACGGACCTGATTTTGAATTATAAAAGTATAAAAGTTGCGTATGTACTTGGCAAAACGCAACGTTGAATGTTGTTTGATGAAAACATGATAATGGGCTGTAATACTACTAGACACCTTGTCAAGTTATTATTATGACACCAACAAAATTACTCCAATGGTAATCATTATCATATCATCATTAAAATTATCTTTACAATTTGTACTACATAGTCGTGCATGTAATTATAAATGTTAAAATATGTTTCCAAAGTCATGGCTCGGGAGAAAAATAGTTTATTACAGAAGAATCCCATTGAAAAGAAAATATAGCGTCATTAACCTATCGTTCTCGCAACAAAATTTAATGCTTTCAACTTTTCAACTTCTAATATCAAATTCCAAGCCGAGCAGTGATGATGATATGATGTACCGAATACCGAACCTCCATACATACTTTAATAGAAAAGATAATGTAGTTGTCTAGCAATGAAGGAATACTAACTGATATTAAAGAGGCATAAATTGAACGAGACGAGGCTATAAAAAAGCGTCATAATCGAGTTTCTTACTAATGAATTTTTTCATCTAACTTGTTATTATATTATATTAACTGGATAATGGATCTATCTACGCATTCATAAAACCTATTGGTAGAGATTAGGAGAACAATTAAAATAAACTATTTGGTATGGCAAGCTTTATTGCTTACCCTACCAACTACACTATCATCCTTAACAAGCCGGTCGTAATCAAAAACAATAATTACTTGAATGTGAGTGATGTAAACGCATACAAAAGTGTGTATAATAATTTGTGTTTGTAGATAATATATTCTCACCACCTTAACACGCTGCTGTTGATGAGCTAATGCGGTTTTGCACAACTAGGATTGTGGAGCTATAACTGCTATCACCAATGAGTACTTGAAATAAAAATATGATTAAAAAACCACCGAGTCAAGGACAAATAAGAGTATAAAATTACAAGATTGTGCCCTTAATTAGCTAACTATGCATGCTTGCAATTAAATTTTTTTGACGATCTGGGCATATGAAGGAAGTTAGTAACAAAAATACATATTATCATTTTTAACGCATTCTAGATATAGTTAATTAATGTCGCATACCATCAATGAATTCCCAAAAAACGTTAGGAATTTTAGGTACATTCAATAGAATTATTTATATGATAGCGAATGAATGCGGCTTCGTTGTGTATTTTCGTTTGAAAGGCTTTAACATATCGTTTAAGTAATTACAAAGGATTTACAATAAGGGAGTGAAAAAGGGTCCATGTTCAAGTTAAAAATAAGGACTTAATAATTAATATACGTATACATATATACATAAATAAATGCTAACAGTCAGTCACAGCAGTGACATCTGAAGCTTTCTATATAATTTGCTTGTATATTTTTGCATTTTTTATGAATGTGCTCCGTATCGTACATATTTGAACTAATATCAAGCTTAATCAGGTCAGGTGGAAAATCGAGACGATCCACGTCAGACTTATGACCATACTCTTTAGCAGAAACGGATATCTTTTCATTTGTCAAGGTGGATATCCCGAGGAAGTTCATCAGGGTTTCTACTTACGTGTATTCGTGTATACATATATGCATGAAATATTTCATTACCTGATTATGGTAACATTGCATTTGACCAAATACCAAAAGAATGCGAAATCAGCACATGTAATGGTATTTTTATGGATGTGATATGAAATACGATTTCAATGTCAAACTTGTTTACCTAAATACTTCAAATCGAATAGCGCAGTATTATTAAAAATTAACAATCATTAGAACAAAAAGCGCGTACCTACATATCTGCAACGTTGTTCCATAATCATTACCAAGAATGTACATCGCAAAAAACACAAAGAACATGCCTCATGATGATCACACAAACAGTTGGGTAAACATAATAAAATACACAGAGATGAATAGTGTATATCTAAATTGTTTTTTGTTTCTGGTGATAGTGCTGATGATTCTCATTGTTCAGCAGTTCTACACAGTGACAGTCAACGAATGAAAAATTCATAAATAACCAGCGTGTAGCCATGAATTTTCGATATTTCAGCCGAACACACACGACTTGTTTATTTATTTAATATATACGATTAGCAGGTGCCACTGAACTTCTGAAATTTTATTATTATTATAATTAAGCGTATTACAGTAGTATACTTTATATACACGCAGAACTATGAAATTAAAGGGATGCTTTTGTTATGCACTTTTTTAACATGAAAAACGATCATGATATATATAGTATTATACTAACTGCTACATACTGCAACCACAAATTTAAAATTGAATAAATTTAGAAAATAGGCCTCATCCGAAAAGAAACTACCCGTTTTGTCCTCATGTCTCTTTAAAAATTGGTCTGTTACATAGCCAACGTTACATACATTGGTTTACCGAACAGCCGAAAATAAATTTGTTCATATGCATTTCAAACATTTTCGTTCCGTGGCGCGTTGTTCCCTTTTGTTCACTTTATCAAATTTGCATGCATCTCCGCAAATAATCTAAAGTCTGTGCATTGAATGATTCAAATAAATATTGTTCGTTATTATGACAAGATGTTTGTAAAATTTGATACATGGGTTATCAAACCTTCAAAAGACATGCTTTATATTTATGCTCATTGCTCACATGACCATTTGGATGATATTAAATGTTATATTTTAAGATACGACTTTCCTTTTAAGAACTGCATAAATTAATGTATCATGACAGAATATTAATCATTTTTCATGCAACCTGATCTATTAAAGTGAGTAAAAGTTTATGCAAGTAAGTTTGATATGCACACATTTCCAGCACATACTCGGAACATTATAAATTTGTAAAATGTCTGATTTTGATACCCATTTGACAACTGAAGACAGGCAGATGCATTCTAGTTTAGCTCTTTTTCATCATGGATTCAGCATTGTATCAAGTTCTTCATCATCAATAATACTCATTTAAAGTGTACCAGTAAGTTCACTGACAGTGAAAGGTTGTTCGGTCTAAACAATAAGTCTTAACTCTTTGGACCCTGACGGCCAAAACAGTCAACGATTGAATGCTGGTAAACAATTTACGACTGTTGAAAGCAAACCATGGTATCATCATATCACAGTAATTAATATTGTAAAGTGTTGTGCTGTGGATAGGTGCAGTGAAATAGTAGGTGTTATGCTTTGTGTGATAAAAGTCAAACTTTGCAGATCTCTTTTTTTGTGTGTCGTAATGTTATTACAAACAACTTAAGAATAACATATTTATTTGCCCCCTTTTCGAGAAGTAGAATAATTTAGTTACTGGATGATTTTGAATCATATCGTTGGTTATGTTAAGAGGGAAAATATAAGTAGCATAAGAAAGATAGCCTGTTTTTTGTTTCACTAAGGAACGTGGAACGTGTAGTTAAGGCCTCAAAATTCCGATCCACTATCCATATAATACATGTACAAATACTTGCTAAAAGCTGAGTGGATCTTATTTTAAAAGGTGATAAGGATTATGATGGTCAACGAGTATAAAATATTCCTTTCCACACATTTTGACACAAATCACCATGGGAGATAGTAAATACCTATCTTAGTAACTTTTCTCCCGTTCATTAGCAGGTAAATTGGGTACTGGCATAAAACTGCTTGGCTGATGTTTGTATGTAATGTAGACGATATGGCTATATATTAAAATGCACCTTAAAACCAAAGTAGCATGTATAAAAGATGCACATTGGTGATATATGTACCCACGACCGACCTTATATGCGAACGATCACGACAATATCCTTAGAAAGCATATTTTTCCTTTAAGTGCACACGATGAAGGGACGAAAAGGCATTAATCCGAAACGTGTAAACTCTTCTTGTGAATCTTATAATGAACACAAAGTAGAAAAGGTGTAAGTGAAGTGCGGGTCTTCATATAAGTTGTTGAAGATTAAGGGTTTCCATTTTCGTATTCCTCCGCTTCGTCTTCTTAAACGTATTTATATTATAATGTTCTTCTGATATTTACCTGCAAATGAGTTTAATGAAAAAGAGGTACACATTTTTTCTTCTAAAAGCAACCCTGTTTGTCTGTAAACTAGAAAGAGAAAAGACAGCTCTTTCAAGAAAATTGTTAATGACTTTTTGTACTTCCAACTTTCTTACTATATCTACAATTGCAACAACAGCTACGAAACTACACGTAGCTTCAACTACGCAGCGTCCCAAAAAACATAATATTTACTTCCAAGAAGTTGTACATTTTTTGGCATTAAGTTTCCTCGACAATTTAATTGTTTTAAAATTCTCCTTTTTATTAATGTCTGGTCTAGACTCGCTTAGTATATAATTTTCTGTAAAACAAAAATTAGAGTCCCATCCGAACGATTAATGGGTTGTTGGTAAAAAAACAGCAAGATGAGGATAACTATTTGAAAAATGGATAAATGTTGTTGGTTGGTGGTACATTATCATATCATGGTAATAGGTTCTCATGTATACGCAGCAATCAAGATACCACGAAATGATAACAATGCTGGTAAACTACTGAAGACAAATTGTGTAAAAATCTTTTTGCATCAGTACCGTTCATTTATAGCTTAAGTAATTGGCCAATTATGTAAATTGAGAGTTACTTTGTGCGCCCTTTTATTGTGCACGACCGACTGACTGGTCCCTTAATCTAGAATATTATACTAGAGTATATATGATGAGCGAAAAAATCAGCAAATCGACAAAAAACTGAAATGGTACATGGTAAAGCCTAATTTTTGCGTTATATTGTGTATGGGAATATAAGTAAACTTGACTGGTGTAATGCGCAACTTTATGAATTGGAGAAACTTTCTGAAATGGTGTTAAACGATTTTCCCATTAACTTTGGGACACTGGTACAAAATTGGCATGTTTCAATTTAAGCATACATACAGTGATGTTTACCGGTTAGAATTTTTTTCGTGGAACACTGGTTCACGGTTGAGACTGAATTTGATGCCATACAAGTTTCATTGACTTTCGTAGGTATTTTAATGGTTTATCTATTACTTCTACTTAGTAAGGTCATGTTCCAAATTATGTAAGAGATAATTAGTATGTATTCGTAAGTTACATGTTACAGAAAGCTGATATTGATATGAAAACATAGTTTTTATGGTTTGATGACGATGGTAAGCTAAGTAGTCGGGAATAATGCACAATACCAGTCTATTGTTAACATCATCAGGAGATGATGATGACCTTGGAACTCAAGCGACCGCGACCACCAATAAATAAAATAGATTTTCAGTATAAAGATTAGCATCAAAAAGCTTTCATGTAAAAGTTAAAGCCATCTCATCTCATTGGCATTTCCAAGTAAAATCATTTACTACTTGTGTACACTTTATACAGGTATGCAGGCAACATTAACACTTCAAAAAGAAAACGGGAAATCCAGTTTTTCTCATTTGCCATAACAATGCACTTGTTTGGTGGAGGTAGGGCAAACATTTCTTGTTCTGTGCGGATACCAATCAGATATATGTTACATAGAACTCAATTTACCTGCGTAAATACAGATATAATAATATTATGCATTCATCGTCCCCAACTACGACTTGATCTCATCTTCCAACTTGCTAATAATATCCAACCAAACTACACGCTTGGGTTATTAGGAATTTTGTAGGAAATAAATATATAAATATACAGGCTACATACATAAAATATACTAGTACACATGAAGGTGCTGTAAACATTTCTGCATTTCAACTCTCAGCAAGTGTCGGACAGAAGAACTGTAACATCGGCGTGTCTTGTTTTATCATAAAAATAATGTATTTTTGTCTTCACTACATAACAGGGGAACAAAAGTACAACTGCTGCGTGATGTGGCCATCTCGTTTGGCTGGCACAATCAGAATTAGAGGTGTCGACTTTTGTTAACCAGATGAATTTACTACATGACGTACAAAAATAGTTTTCTCGCGAAGAAAAATGACAAGAGTGAACAAACACTGTTTTGTTCCTCTACACACAAGAAAAATGAGAAGACGTACGCAAATTCGATCTAAATGCTATGCTTGTATGTTTTCACATCCCTATTTGCTTTAAGAATATATTTGAATCGCCCTCTAACAATAAATAGACAATTCAACAACGGATAGAACTGCTACACACAACTCATGTAACCAGACAGCCAGACGTAGCAGACGTATTTCATATCATGTTATGCCATCATTGACCTTAAAAGGGTTAATTTAATTATCGAAAGAATTTAGTCTGACGTAAAGGTGGCCATGATTCAAATAAATATATGGCATATTGTTTTTGCATCCCTTGTCGGACAATTCATTATTATCAATGCATTCAGATTGCATAGACTTATTTTCAAGTTTAAAGTGTACAGAATAACTGAATCCCAATAGTGGCGTTGACTGTTCTTAATTCTAGCCAGAATTCAAACCGTTACAGAAGCCCAAAAGCCCCCACGGAATATGATGGAAACTTTGACCAAATGTTGGTACAAAGCCAAGTATGTTTTCGTAAATATTCTCTTCTTTTTATTGTACGTTGAATATATTTATGTACATATTTATGTGTATGTCAATGCACCTTGATAGTTACATACTTGGACACATAGCTACAAGGAATTTCATGTAGCGTGACCATTATTTGAGTAAAGATACGGAAATAATTTCCAGGAAATAAACACTGAAAATTAAATAAGCTGGAAAATGTTACTTGGAAAATGTTGCACCGCTCGCTCACTTGACTGCGCACTTTTTTAATGCACATTATCGATACGAAAGAAATTTGGCTCAACAGAGAGCATTTTAACAAAGAAACATGGAAATAATGCACATTTAAATTTTATGTTATGTTGTTTACTGCTTGCTTCAAGACACACTTGAATTTTATAATCCAATAAAATTCATCGTTATTGATCTAAATTGCAAGTTGTCCCTCTCCAATTTTACTCTTAATCTACCCATCAGCAGCTCTTTCTTTTCCTGTCATGAAAAAATCATCAGTAGATCAGATCTTACCATCATCAGTTGGTTTTTTTTGAACGAGTCAAGTGATCAAGAAGAATATCTGTGTCGACAATGGAACAAAAATTTATCAGAATTTAAAACACGGCATGCCGCTGTCGTGTAATAATGCATAACTATATCAAGTGTTATATGAAGAGCAGATTATTCGTTTGATTAGCCCTCATGTGCATGCATGAATATCCAGCTAAAAGATACAAAATATACATAATATGTGTATTAGGTAGTAGTGGTAAGTGGAGATGTTAAGGTGATTTGAAAAGTTCATTTATTGTTCTCAGTAATAGGTAGATAGGCCGTCAAGAGTCATGGAATCAGAACGAAATAGGGCATAAGCAATTTTGTTCCTTTTGATCTGTATCTCCTTTCAGTGAGGTTAGTGGTTGATGTTGGTATCTTCATTTACGTTTTTTACCGCCACACCCAATGCCCATGTGCATCCGGCGGCTGACCGATAATGGTCTGATATGTGCACCGATGAGCATTGGGCATTTCTTTTTTTTCACCTTCACTAACAGAAGGAATTGTGTTTCCTTAAGCAAGTAAACTTGAAAAGACGATGATTGCAGACAAAGCAAAATTACTTTTAACGTTACATGTTCCATTACTTATCACTACTTCTGTTTTCATTGCAACCGTAGAAAGAATAATAATATGAAACACGGTAGTGTTGATAATAATGCCACATGAGCTCATTTTATAGTGCATTGGGAGTAATCAAAGTAATCATTTTGAACTCTTTTATGTAGCGCTAACCTGATATTAATAAAGCTGAAAGTGAGCAGCAGTTTAACGTTAAAAGTACGCTTCGCTCGCAATAAAGAGTCGGGAAAGTTATATACAAGACGATTATTCAAAATAATCTGCTTTGGACGCTCTTGAAACTAAAAACATGTTTCAGTCTTATGTGTCCACCATATCAGTCAAGGTTCTATGTAAGGAAGTAGGTATGTGTCATCATCATCCAATAATGCATGGCTTCAACGCACTCAGGACAGCAATAATAACAGATCACACTCAACCCATCGCTATAGTCATCTACAGTCCGCTTGGTAATTTTCACCTTCTTTGGTGGCAGTGCAGTGGCACGCACACTGTGAGAAAGAAGAAGTACAAAAGCGTTGCATTGTACGCATTTTTATGTATGTAACGCACATCTATTATCAACTTGAGTAATCAAAGAATGCTTTTAAGCAAATATATGCATAGGCAAACATTTCGTCATCGCATCGCTATAATTAAACACAATGCAATACATGCTTCTTAAGAAGCATGGTATGTGCTCATTATAATTACACATCATCATCCAAGCAAACTTGGGTAAAAATTTAATTTAATCGTTGTATTGCAAATTTAAAAATCTCATTTTGTTTAGAAACATGAATTTATACAAGTTTATGGAAAGACCAACTTTCAATTACACAGTAACATAAATAATAGCAAAGCGTTTTGCCACAAATACCACATTGTGACTAGCTCATTTGTAAACGTACACAGATTCTGCGCTACAAGCTACCTGGAAAAATGGAAGTAAAGTGAAAAGAAAATGGATTGGTGGAAAGGTTTTTGGGGATTGTGTGGGTGTAGGGAAGATCCTTGCGCACAACGGCAAAAAATACACTGTTTCTGTGATGAAAAAATGTGCGCATGTATAAATTTAATATGATGATATTGTTTAAAAGCCAAAAAGCAGTAAACTTAAACAATGTTACAAAATGTTAAACTACTGTAACTGGTGGGGTGTGATGTCTCTCGTACTCACATGTGTTTGACCCTGACTTGACTCATTCGGATGAAGAGAGAAAAAGAGGATAAAGAGAGAATATGATGAAATGCTCACTTGTCTTTGACAGAGATTTTTCCTTCAACATGATTCACAAATTTTAAAAGTGTACAACAGTTAAAAAATATCGTGAAGAATGGACATGTCAAGTTTTATTGTAAGAGACATTTTTTAACTTGACATTTTCAACTTCTCTACGTCAACAAAAAAACACAACAAGTACAACAAGATGACGGAATTACACGCGTAAAATACGCACTTTGTAGCAAGCAGCTAAAAGTTTTTTCTAATAGAAAATAACTTCGTTCAAGCTTCATCTTTTCTTTCATTTCAAGTTTGGAATTATTGAATGGACCTGCTATTTGATATTTCCTTTACTACTGACTGACTGAGGCGATGGGGTAGTTGCTGCTTGAAATGATTCTCGATTCGAACTTCACAGGTGTAACAATCAACACTTTTCTCGCGAAATGTTTCGTATTGTTCTACTGAACTCCTCCACTGTGTGTTGTAGACACGTATACACATTAGGATAGCTTGTCATCTTTATCATGATTTACGCGTTTTTTGTACAACGGCAATACAAATGCTTTTCCTAATACAACGACCAAAATCTTTTCTTTTTGGAATTTGATAGTTATTCGCAGGTTTGTTTTAGTCCGCCACAACCGAGTAGATGACCATCTTTGGTTTTCAAATACTTTCTCTGGTCAAACTGATTTGAAACCATAGAACCTCTCTTTGTTTTATTCTTTTGGCTTTTAGGTCGTATTAGGACGCTACCTTTTGTTTTGGGTCAAATCGATTGAGCCAGCAGGTCAAATGTCAAAGTTTTTTAAGCATAGCATAATGAAATAGGTTCCAATTGGATGGACGTATATCTCTAAAACAGAAATATATTTGACGAAGTTTTGCCCTAAATGAAACTTTTTCGGTTTAAGGGGACTTTGAAGATCTTGGCAAATTTCAATTACATGATCATGATACGAACTAAAGAGATTATTACACATATTTCGAAAGATTAAGTTCCCTGGCCTATTGTGACCTGTCATTTAAAAAGACAAAGTGTAAAATTATTCCATGGATAGTTGCGCTAGCTAAATTTTCATAAGGATCATGAAAAATTATTCGCACAAGATTTTTGATGCAAATTAGGAAAAAAACTTAAAATCTCTTCCTTTTTTGTAGAATGACCTTAAAATTATAATTTTCAAGTAATTATTATTATTAAAATTATCGTTGCATGAACGTTACAATTTTTCAGGAAGACGGGCGTAACCAGGAACGAATAAAAAATCCAAGTAAAACAAAATTGTATGCGAAATCCAACAGACGGAGAGACAGCAGCAATTCTTGAATTCGACGCTGCCAAGGAGAAGAAGAATTCGTATGCTATGCAAAGTAGTCACAGCGGTAAGTAAGCCACCCTTTTAAGGAAGAAGACCCACAAGGGTTTCCTTCACGACAATTCATCGTTGCCTTTTTAAAGATCAATAGTTAGTGAAGTAATAACTCAAGTACGAGAAACACGTAATGCATTTTGTACCTGTCGATATTTTTGACCCTCTCTTGAATCATGATGTAAAATCATGACATTGATTGTGCGACTTACCACTGTATTTTGGTGACGACTTCACATGAGGTAACGGTAAGCTGAATACCTTCCAACTTTCATCCACTGGCTGGTTCTGTTTACAGTGACGTATCATCTTCATTTTTTCACTCAATCAAAATAGTTAAACATTATTTACTCTGGTATTTTTCAGGATGCTCCATTCCCTCATCCATTATACAAGATGAATGATGAATTATTGTCTTTTGAGTTTTGATATTTTACTAACTCCCAGTTGAAAAACATTAAATTCCATGAATTCGAAATTTTGGCTGGTTTATTTTTTAAATCTAGTAATACTCACAAATTAAATTTATATTTTAATTATTGGTAGTGAATTTCACACAGTAATAACTTAGTTCAAATGTGAAATGCAACACAAATACGTTTTCAGTAATTGCATTTTTATCACAATATGACTACCGCAAATGTTGCTACCGGTTCTGCAATATTTGCCTTTACTTTTGCACAAGGAAAAAGTAATGGATCTTTGTTGTAAAACAATTCCATTAAATAAGCATGAAAACTATACTGCCTCTGTTTCAAAGGAATTAAAGTGTATTCAAAATCATGCTTTGTTTGACCCTGCTTCAATTAATTTTTTTAAGTTGTTATATTTTTTGCACGAATTTAAACAAAGTTAAAGTTCTAAATAATCTTGAAATGCAACAACGAATTGCTTTTTAGACAAATAAAAAACATACAGCTTGCAATCATATTTGGTTGATTGACGGAGCAACCTGAAGATACTGCTTGCAACAAGTCGAGAAAGTGGATATTAGTGATAATCGGCGATATTCTATATCGTAAAATAATCACTACCTAGCTTTTTAACAAAGTGTGTAACAACTAATAGCTGATATAACCAGTCAAAACTGCTCATTTGTTGTTTTTATTGTTAGTTTTGCGTAACGTAGCAAACCTACAATCACGCAATCATGTAAGTTATATAACAGTAATAATTGCAGAAGGTGCAAACAAATCATTCGTGAGCATTATAACTCATCTCAAGGCACCCCATGGATACGATTGCAACATGCTAAAACAGCTCCTAATAAATTAAAGGCTGCAAATTACCTATCGTCTTTACATACAGGGACTTGCATGATTTGAAAAATGTGGTTGCAATGTTTTAAGATTCTAAAAAGTTCTTTCTTTTAACTTTTAGTGGTTGACATTTTCGTGAGGTTTAAACTATGCGCTATTAAGGTAGCATTGTGTGTGACATGGTGATTCATTCATGAATTCTAAAAAATGGAATTAATTAAAAAACAAAACAAACAAAACAAAAACACACAGTGCGTGAAATCTACATTTCTGGAATATTGTTATCTATTGAAAGGCAATTAAAAATCTTAAATACACACATAGTAATACCTGGATTTGCGACCTAATACATTTAGTATGTACGCGTAAATTATGCTCTTTATGGTACTACAATAGTCATTTAGCATGCGCCAGTGGAACTAAACCAATATGACGACATCGGGTATACTATGATCGAGAGCATCATCGTGCCCTTCACTCATTTGCATTTACACAAAGGATTGAATTTTACGAACATTTAAATTATTTTTTAGGAGTTCTACCATGATTTATTCTACAAACAACTAAATGCAGAATCCTTGGTTTGATTGATAATTTCCTCAAAGGAATAAAAATTAAGTTTTGTTGAATGAATGAATCGACGGGCAAAGTACAAAGGAATGCCACAGCGCCTTGAATTAAAAGTAACTCCTTAGTAACTGCTGTGTTGTTTGCCGTGCCTGCATGTTCAACTGGTAGCTAGTAAATATTATCAGTGTTGTATTTGTCTAATGGCTGAATTGTGTCATGTATCATTGTGTATCACTGACATGAACCTGAACCATTATTCTATTGTGTCACATGACTTTTTATCGAATGTCATTCAACAGGTTTACACGTTGCGAGAGAAGAGCGGAAAGATACATGTCGTTCTAAACTCTCTGAAATGAAATCTATGAAAATAGGCTACCTTCATATTCATGGTTGATAAATCTGTAAGTGTTTTGTATCCAAAAAACTGAATAAAAAATTTAGCACCAAAGTTTTCCTTGCATTGCAAATGATGTATTTTATGCATATGAAGTAGGATTCTCATTTCAGATTCACATGTATACAGTACACTGCTTGCAAGACGATTTATTCGATCGATTGCCCCTAAATCGTCCAGCCGTCATCGTGATCGTGTCTTGCATTTTCATAAGTTGTGCGTATACATTTGCAATGCTAAAATGTTTTCTCTTCGTTGTTGGAGGCATTTTTCATTTTTACACTTAATTGGCTCACTGGCTACAACGAAAAGCTTAGTTAATGTTCATACTATAAATTATGAACATGCAATGCATAATACCGCTATTTTAATAAATACACGTGTCCCAGGAAAAATTAATTAAATTGACATTAGGCCTTTTCGTCATATTCATAACTTGTTTCATTTGGAAATTGATGATGAATTAACAGATTCGTAAACTCAATTTTCTATTTCCAATATGATTGCTCATGAAAGAACAAACTAGACAAACGGTCTCGTTTTAATTTTGAGTAGGTGGAATACATTAATTGGCGCATTTACAAACTTCTAAAGTTGAAAAGTAGATCCAAGCGCATGGATGTCAGTTTCTACACAAAATGATCTTACACTGGTGACCAGTTTGCCCCGTGCGTATGAGTTATTTACACTCAACTTTTTCCAACACAAAATTTATGCATCCAACATCACACATTTTACTTTGAAGTTTACAAGGAATACATACAAAAATTGAATCGTTGAAAGCTGTGAGCCCAGCCCAATGTGAAGCAGAAATCTCATACAGATGTGACTAAATACTAATCATTTATGAAAATGAATTATTAATGGTATAATCAAGTAATCCAGTAACAGTTACCAAAATTGTCCGTAGTTTTACTATTACCGAACTTTTCGAATTCGCAGGGATTAAGTATTTCACCGTTCAACTTACAGTTTTGAAATTTTCATTGTTACAAATCAGGTACATTAGTAAAAGTAATGCTACTAATTAGTAAATAAGGTCTTCCATCAGTATTTTCATGGTGTATGTTTGTCTGTGCATGTTTCCATTTTATGACTGAAAAATGGAGGAAATCTACATCCCTTTTTTATAAGCAATCTATTTAAGATAATGTTTCACCAAAACACCATCGTGTATTGTTAAATTGTTGCTGGACATCTTTGGATGAAATACGAGGATCTGTTGTATTTCTCCTGGTGTTACAACATGGTAGAAAATTATAAGGGTCACGTCACTTTTAGTTTCAGGCTAGGGTGGTGCACTCTCATCTTCCATAAGAGGATATAGAAACCAACAGGGAGAACATCACGAGAGGGAAGTTAAATCTCTGCGTTGTTCAAGGAAAATACCTGTATAAACCATGTAAATGTGTGAGTTGAGAGGGAGAACAAAAGCGCAGAAGTGTTTTACTTATGTGGAATGAAGGAAGATCGTACATACTAGCTGACTGAGAAAGGAAGAATCAGAGAACCAGAAATGAGAATATTTAAAGCAAAATACCAAATATTGTAAGAAACGAGGAATAAACTGGAAAAACCGTGTGTAGCAAGGATCCAGGCATTCATGATTTCATAACTTCCTCCTTTGTATTTATATAATCAAATGGTCATTTGAACCAAAGTAATTAATGTAATAATTTATTGCTTAGTCATTTTTGTGGTCATGCACACTTTTTAGTGTGCATGAAACTTTGTTTATGGCCAACAAAACTATTTTTGTAACATATTATGTTACCTTGATAGTCGGACACTTTTTCCAAACATTTTTTTTAAAATTCCAGTTATTCACCGACACTTAATAACAAATGGTAGAAGGGAAGTGTGCATTCGTCCACATAAATGCTCCATGTATACATGTGATGTGCTATGTAATGTACAATTACATGAAATGAGGAGAGTTGGCATCGGAGAAAAACTCTTTTGCATCATTTTTGAGACAGATTAGACCTCCCGTTTAGACCTACAGGGGGTTATCTTGACTACCACACCCCTTCCGTATTCCGTACTTTTTTTCTTTCACAATATTCCTTATTTTCTGTTATCTTTAACTAATTTGCATAATATTTCTTGATCTTCACTTGCTCTGTTTTGTACACGTCTGTGAATGTCCATCTACCTTTTACCATAATATGTCTTCCCTCTAACCTTTTTATGTTTTTGAAAGTATCCCGATGATTTGTTCATCGATTATGTTACCTGGATGGCCTGTAAACCGACAAGAAGTAAATAAAAAATGGTACTCATTTCAGTGACTGCACTTTCTTATCTTTAACCAGACAGAAGGCCATGTGAGTCCAATTCAGCATTTTAACCACTTTTTTTTGGCGAGTCCACCTATTTCAAAAATTTAACATGTGCTGCGTATTTGCTCACCTATCATCGACCTATCTGCTTTTGCAATTACAAGTAATATTTCACTATAGTTGATTCTCCTCAAGCAAGTTTGGTCTTTTGCTTTTTACGCATGCAGATTGTATGGGTAACAACATACCGTCAACTTGTCAATTATTTCGCCTACATCTCCCTGCCATATTCCCACCTGAACATTATTTACACTACAAATAGTAACACAAGTTCTTTTCCGTGATGCTATAGGCATTCCACAAACAACAATTTGTTTTAATTATTGTAGGAATGCGTATGTAAGAAACAAAAAAGGGCGTACGCCCTTTCATTAAGAACTCATCCAGAATATTAACTCTTTCAGAAAAGAAAACATTTTAAACATCTCTTCTTTCCTTGTTCCGTTCATCCGCTTCAATTATGACATAATTGCCACCATTAACATTGTACAGATAATAATTAACACGTCCTCAAAACAATTCAAATGAACAAATGACGTGACACCTGTTTCTGTAATTTTTAAATGTGTAGTTTGTGCTATTTATTTTCATGTTAACTCACAATGTGTCGCTTCCATCTAATTAGGCAAATGAAAGCCAGGACCATGACTCTGTTATTATGCAACATGTAACTTCAGAACAAACACGATAATTTCATTGCCAAGAGAAAAAAATTATCTTTGGAGAAGAATGTCGGATTTAAAATCAATTTATTCATGCATATGTATATATTGTATATAAATATGTACAATATTCATTCATAATCTTGAATTTTTTAGTCTATCAACTGTCTCGTATTTTAAAGAATATTTTTTTTCAATTTTTCATCCTGGTGTTGACTACTAATAAAAAAAACAATACCAAGATCACATGCATGTTTGCTTACACAAGCGTCATCATCACATCACAAGGTTTGCTTTTCAAGTACTTGATTTCAATTCCACTATTGCTGAGGGATGGTAATTTGTGAGTAAGCATTATGCAAAATAATATTTATTTTACGTGAATACTCAATAATTCTCCATGAGAAGAGCGACTTGATTCTTCATTCAGTTGAATTTCATTTGGTCAAGTTTAACCAAGTTTATATGAAACGCACTTGGCAGCTAGCTGAAAATTTTTAAACATTGCATATAATGTATTTCCATCGTACGAACAAAATTAAAGGCAGTTAGTACATGATGTTGGGCATTTTGGAGATTTTGCTACACGTAAAAGAGGCACTAGGGCAGATTCTTCAATAATAACATGTTGATCGCTATTATCGTGATTATCATCATTCACTGAGAGTGTCAGAGCCACCATTCCGGTTTTACTTACACATTCAATTTACACTCCAACCCATACTATTATTATTTTCTCTCCGAAACGATAAAACAAATGGAAAGAGAGAGAGAGATTTCAGCCAAGTAGTAAAATGGTAGTATAGTAGTAGTATAATATTTAGTAATTTGTATTGTGTGCTCTGTGGTGGTGTTTACGCTAATGCAGCTGTGTGTGAGTACATTAAGCTCTTCATCATAATCATCATGATTTTCACTTGGACGATGTTGGATCATGTGAGTAAGTCTGAAACAAGTGGAAAAGGAAGAGATGTTGTTTTATTGTATTGTTATGTAGACAAAACCATTTTGCAAAAAGGTCCCCCGTGATAACGAAATCATCGAATAATTACTATGTTGAAAACAGGAGGAGACAGGGTGGTACACAGGCTCGGAGCATTGCACAAAGGATCGAGCTATCGTGTAATTTAGTAGTCTTGTCAGAACTCCTGATTGACTGATTCATGCCGAATAATGACTCATTCAAGATCCAATTGTTGGCCCTATCGCATCGCAGGAATGATTGATGAGTATGCAACCACAATGCATATGAGAGGAATAATTGGTGTTCAATCAGAATCAGCTTCAAAGTAATAATGGTACTTGTCGTCCTTTAACCCTTGCATTCATTTTCTCACAACTTCTCAGGATCATCACCAATTGAAAAAAAAGTATTTTAATTGGGTGAAATGTTTACAATGCGGATATTATTAATAATAATTGGACAATGGCGCCTTGTATTTTTTGTTGAAATATTTTAGCAAATCTATCAACATGAATAGAATTTGTAATGGCAAAATAAACACTTAATATGTTCGTAGAAGGTATGCTATGGAATTTTGGAAGAATTGGGCTCATAATTCCTTTCATAATTCCACTAACAAAATACAAAAATGTTTTAAAAGTTCCAGAAGAATATAAAAATCTTTGTGAATGGGAAGTTGTCCGAAAATAAATGTATGTTTTCTGTTTTGTTGTCAGTTCCTGACTCCTTAACCACGCGCTGCGCATTAAAACGGCTCAACGGTTATTGTAATAAGAGATATTTTTCATTTAAAGGAGTTTATTTTTTGTACACATGCAACATTCACTTTATATCTTTTTAAAACGTCTCATTTTTCCTAATTTTTTTCTTTCTCTCTCTCTCGCTTTTTTTCTCCATTCAACTTTATCAAAAGGCTTTTATGTGGTTTCATGTGACTAAATTTCATGCAAATAAGGGTGGACCCCGTTTTCTCACGGTGGAACACACGAAGAAGATCCTCGTAGACTTTTCCCCTGATCAACATATAATTGTAATTTCAAGTCTTTACGCTTAATATAGTCACGCATAAACTTCTCAACTAAGCTCATGCTCATACAAAGATAACGCCAGTTCAACTTGGAGCATGATGATGAACCGTCAGTCAAAAAAAATTCAGAGTTAAATTTCAGTCCATTCGCTAAACTCTAAAGAGTATTTCATCTTTCCTGTTTTACATGAAAGCTTTTTATTTTACATCAATAATCACGAAGCTAAATAATTGTAAAGGGAAGAGTCTACAGATGACAGAGAAAAATATAATAAACGAGAAAAGATATAAATGCTTATAAATACAAATAGAATATTTATACTATTATTTCTATAGAGATACTTTTTGTAATATGTACAAACATATAAATACATTATGTATACATATATAATGTTTCCTCATGACTCATAGCACGGTTGATTTTTTGGACAAATGCGGTTAAACAAAACCATTTATAGGACTGTCGGCTACATTGGGTTGATCCGTTGGCAAGAAACTGGAGAAATTACTTACTTGAAGTAATGAAATCCCAGAACAACTCAACATGAACTCTGAATGTGAAAATGGATTCGGTAGAGATTTTCAGTATTTGACTATCACATAAAAGGGTTAAAATAGTTTTCTTAAAGTAAACCCTGTATAAAAAAGGTTTGGACAAATTTCAAACTTAATTTTCTGAAAACGTAAAAACTTCAGTAGCTTATTTGAAACATATACAGAAACTAGAGAAGTTAAGCTACAAAAATTATATAAGTTCAAGTTTTCAGACCTACTGTATCACAATATTACATAGGTTTAAAAAATCCAAAAAAATATCAGGTTTTCACACTTTTCAAAAGCTCTTTTTTGTGTCTGACTGTATTAGTTCAAAGAGCCAAATCATTTCAGAATAATGTTATGCACATTAGATGCGCCAAAGTCTAAGCTTTCTGGTGTACCAAGCGTCATTCCAACTGGGCCCTTAAAACTTTATTTATTTCAATTTGCATTTTGTGCTAAAACTGGGATTTGGCGTTTCAAGGATTTTTTTGTCACAAAATATTTTCCTTAAATGGTACACTCTGTTAAATTTTTACTATGCATCTTATAGTAGATTTAGATATATCATTCGAAAGCACTGAGTTTGAGCTACAAAGTAGTAAAACTGAGTGGTTTTAGCACATCGATTTCATATGTTAGCATCCATCAAAACTACATGCTTAGCTTAATATAAGTTTTTAACGAGTTTATGTGTTTGGACAGCCCCTGCTTTAAGAAATGGTACCAGATTATAAATACGTTTAGTACACTAAAAACTACTGATTCAGGGCTACATTTTGGCATGTCATAGTTTTTCATTGCATTCATTTCAACTTTGCCAAGACCATTTAAACATTTCAAAAATTTGAAAAAAATCATGCGTGAAAAATGATTTTTTTCTTGGGCTTCATTTTTGATCTACGAATTGAATACGATAACCTTGAGGTATCAAAATTTGTATTATTGTCGTAGAAAAAACTATGTAGTTTCAAATTTTAGTTCACACCAGACTTGGAAAGCTGTTGGTTATTTGGCAGATTAATTCTTATTTTGTCCAAACCTTTTTTATACAGGGTTTAAAATGTAACTTTTTTCTTTCAGATTGTTACTTATTTCAATTCATTCCCATGTTTCGAAATTATTGATGTTACAAATCAGTTTGGCTGAAAATTCATAACTGCCGACTGTTGCCATGACTTTGGTTGTAGTGGTGATACGAAAACTGTTAAAGATTTTAAAGCTTTTTCCTAAATGCCATACACACATATACATTCTTTTTGCAACAGAGCATAATTAAATAAAAATATATAAAAATCTAGAGGAACTAACAATCAAAAGGCAAGTGACAAATGTTGAATCAATCCACTGAAAAAAAATCATGCGGTTTGTTTGAGTTACTATCAACTATTATTTTAAGTATCTAGATACACACTAAAGCCAGAATATAATGTTCTTTTAAACGTTGTATAACTTGAAGTATTGAATGAACTGTGGTCAACTAATTTATAGTAAATGAACAAGTAGACCTGCGGAGCCAGCTTTACACTTAATTAATTTAAATTAATTACATTGGGTTTCCATAAGAATGTTGTTGCGTAAAGCGGAACCACAGGCAAGGAGGACCAGTTTTCCACACTCAGCACTTTAAAAAAATCAGCACCGAGCAACGTTTAAACAAGACCAATTTGAAGATCAAATTTAAGTGATACTGTTTGCTACACCTTGTCATGATGATGTACTTAATGTGTTGTTGTTTACTAAGTTAAAAGTATGCGTCAGAACCTTTCAAAAAATCTTACTTCTAACTTGACCCATTATTCATCAAACACGGCCGACTGATATGTATTAGTTTTAAAGGAAGTTGTCGGCTTCCGCTAATAAAACTTCTAAGAAGTTTCACTAGCTGATAATTTCACAACTTTCAAAATGCGTGTTCATTATTCCACGTTAAGTTCATTATACTGACGTTCAGTTTTCAATAACGTACTAGTACCAATTACACATATTCTAATCTTGACATCGATATTATTACTGTTATCAATTATGCAATAATATACACATTTACTTATAATAAAAACCTACAGACAATTAATTTACTTTTAGAATGACCAGAAGGCGGCCGTTTTGATGTCTACGTTTTTGCGTCTTTCATGATACGTCTGATAAGTGTGTTTCAATTTAACCAGGAGGTCTAGTCGCATCAAACGGTGATCAAATAAAAAATTCCAGTTATTTTATAAAACATCAGGTCTGGTTTTTACATCAATTATCAGGTCAGCCTTCATATAAATATCTATCCATACTACTACTACTAGTAATGTTAAGCTAAAAATGAACCGTTTTCATTTTTAGCTTAAATGCATGTGGTAAAATAAATTGTAGCGTTTGTATCATAAAGCCCCAGACAATCTTTAGGTGATTCTCAAAAATATTTTTCTATTAGCAACAATCAACATTGAACTTGAACACCTTGTTTTAAATAGCTTTACAATTGAGTTTTCAGAAGGGTGTTGCTGCCAATAAAGGAAGAAAACATAATTATGTTTCTTCTGTATATTAATATTTTTTGAAATGGATTTGTATTCGTGTGAGTGTAACAAACTATGAAAGGAGAAAAAAGAATGAAGACCACCACCAGCCTTGCAGTGGCTGTTTAATTTAATATCTTCCCACATAATAGCCTCACACATTACTTTTTAACAGTCCAAAGTGTTTAAAACTTAATAAACAATAAATAGAAAGAGGCAATTTTTTCTGGTTACAGTAAATACCATTGAGAAAATCCAAAAAGGGGAGTAAAGAAAATTAATTTCCTCTTTCATTCGTTCACATTATGCTAACAAACAACAAATTTTAGAACAGACAGGTTGATGATCAGTTTGTTGTTACAGCTCCGTCCACAACATGGTCAATCCATTTAAAAAAACCTTTGATTTTTGTAAGATTTGAAATTGAACTGCTTCCTGCTTTTGAGCTGTAGGTGCCCAAATCTGTATAAATACAGATAAATATTCTTAATAAAAATATAAAGTCTTTAAATGGCAACCATTCACGGTTCACGATGTGAAACTAAAAGCATACATTGTAACCAATCTATGAATGCATGAAAGTTTACCGTACTTTGGCCTCCAGAATAAATTTATAATTTACCTTGGGTAACTATTTAGTTTTTTTCTGAAGAAAAATAAAACTTAAGTCCACGAAAAATTAAAGGATTCCGGAAATAACTTTAATCCATCTTTTGGAAGAACTATTGCACGTGTTCACGTGAATACTAATACTAATTACTAGTGAAGCTTCAAAATGCACAAAATGATTCCAGTGACAAAACGAAACGTTTATATGTATCTGTAAATCATGCATACCTGGGGTCAATACATTTACAAATAAACAGTGTACTTTTAGTGAGTAATAAAAATAATTGAACTTTGTTTATTAGGAGGGAAGACAAAGATTTTTTGAGCAGATGTAAGGCGTGTAATAAAATTCTTCTCTTATTAGCACCTACCTATTACAAAGTAAGTGTGCTTGTTCACACATAACCTGATGGTAGCAGGAATTCGCACGCCCTAACAACCCGCGCCTGAGTAAACGCAAGCCTAGACCTTTTTTTTATCTAATCCCTTTGGTTTCTTACAAGTTAGATAAAATAAATATAGGCCAGTTTAATGTTCTGATCAGGTTGTGCATCAAGGGAAGTGTTGGGTTGTAATTAGTTGGGTTGGGTTGGGTTAGGTTTTACATCGAGGAAAGTTTTACAACCTGTTTAATCAGTATACCTAACTTGTTCAAACCATTCACACCCATACATTAAGCAAGCTTGTAACAAGAACCAATCTGGTTTTTGTAAGGTGCTTTCATTTACAAAATGGTTTATCTTTATATTGTTCTTTGAATACATTTCATAGTTTATTTGTCCTTTTGCCTAAGAAAACGTTCAAAGTTTTCTCCGGGTTGATCATGATTTCCAATTATTGGAAATATTCAACAAAGTTTGGCTTAAAATCCATACGAAAAGCTAAGTGAACGGAGTCAAAAATACGGGAAACAGTTGACAATTCATTTTGGTGCAACTCCAGCTTTGTAATAGGCGATCCACTAAAATTAAGAAAACCATTATGTGCTGCTGGTACTAGTTAAAATGAGAATAATTGTTGCATCTGGAGTAAAGAAAGTGAAACTTTCTTCTGATCCCTAAGTATAATCATCCACTGCGGAGGCTAAATACACGTGTAAAATTTTCAATAAAGTCTTATAACATTGCACCCGCTATTGGAATAAAGTAACCGGCCACAATGCTTTAGGTAATGTTATTTCGTAGTGAAGTTCAAAAGCTTGCGGTATCTTGTTCATGATTATCATATAGCAGAACGGATTATCCAGTAATTTGTTTAATCATTAAGGATTCACCAATCACCTATTCAGTGGAATACAAACACTAGATGTTTTTGATTGAATAACGATTGAATATAACAACCACAAATTATTAACAATTTCAAGTTACCAGACAACGTTTGAAAAAATTACAAATGCCATTATGTTTCACAAGAATACAATTCACTTAACACGTCTACTTGTGGCTTCAAGTAGCTGCCGTCGAATTGTTAACAGAAAATAATAAAACTCTTGAAATAAAACTTAACAATTCTTCGCTTTGAAGTGGGGAGCAAATGACAACGTGACGTTGTTCATACTGAAGATAGCTTTGAAGCATATATGCACTAACCCTGCGTATGGCAGACATTTAGCTTGATATTTCTGAAAAATATAAATTTCAAATTTATTATAAAAAAGTTTCAGAATTTAGGCCACAAATTATCCTTATTACTTAACTCTTTCAATCCAATTAGAATGTTGATTGTAACTTTTTTCATGATTCTGCTCAATCTAAACTTCACGATTGGTAAATCTATCTATAAACTGTTGCAACAGCAATAAATAAAATAAATTATTGTTTTGTTTGAATTTTTAGGAAGAAGAACTGTTTCCCGAATAGAAACATGCTACCTTTGTATTTACTACAATGCTCCTATGGTTTCTGATAGCATGCTGGAGGTAAATCACACTTCATGTTCAGCAGACAAAACACCTCACAGTCGTTTTATACAGACATGTGATGGCCATGATTGTACCGAAGCTTACGTTGAATTTATTAAACCTCAAGATGAAAATGCTCCAAAGTCTATTTCATCGAGGAATTGCATTCAGCCTGGCCGTCTGCTTGAAAACCACTGCACGACTCTGAAAAATCTGGATGATCTTTACAGCTTGAAGGAAAAATCGAGAATTGTCAAGATCGATCGGGATGGTTTAGTAAGCGATGGGATTGATTGTGGTTGCAAAGGCAATCTTTGTAATTCGTCTTCATGTGTTTACACATTTGTGTTGATGCATGCATTAACCACATTCGTTATGTTTGCTATTTAAAATAATATATTCGAAATAGGAATGGTATGCAATACAAAAGTCAGAATGTGTAAATTCCGATTTAAAAAAATTGTATGGATTCGAAGCATTCTTTTGATTCGAATTTTCATTTGTAATATTGACAAAATAATTTTTGCTATTATTTCAGGACGATATGGTATCAACAATTTAAAAATTTGAAATTATTCATTACATGCTTTAAATGAAAGTGCGCCCAATAGGTATACAATATTTTGAATGGGATGAGCTTTCCAAATTATATTTTAATCATTTATTTTATTATCCGTCTATGTAAAATATGCGCAGTGCAAAACAAACTTTTTCTTGATTTATTGGTTATGATAACTTTAAGTTTTATTTCACTTGTATTGATTGACTTATAACAACTTGTATAGAACGATTTTTTTCAATAACTAGTAAAATACATTACTAAAATATATAATATTTTAAAATGTAATACAAATTGTAGAATAAAACATTGTTCACTACATAATAAGCAATAGGTCAGCAGTATTTCCTATAATATCCTGACAAAGAGCAAGCCCTAACTTTGGTGTGCATATTCCATAAGGTCCCACATCAAATCCACATTGTCTCGTCGCTTTAAGCATCCTCCGATCCAACTTTTTCAACAAAAACGTTTTCCAAAACTTTTGAAAATGGAGTACATTCTTGTAAGGTGCTCCCGCCTCGATTGTGAAGACAATAGCAATTGAAAAGCATACCGCCGAGCCAACAGGTAAAATTAAATACGTAAACACATTCAATTTACCCCACATTGTAAGCGTTCCCGTTGTTGTTACCGAGCAAAGCAAAACGCCAATAATTGCTACTATGGCTGGAAACTTTTTCGCAACTATACTTGAGAGATCAAACAGAAGGCGAGTCTCTACATATCGAACATAACATTGGTAAAATATTCTAGAAGGAATATTTTTATTAAAGTTTTTACACGCTTTTACAACTAGCTCTCTAGAGTAACATACGGCCATTTCTAATGCTGCAATTGTAATCAGAAATGATGAAAGGAGGTACCATAATAGTAAAGCACCACCAGGGCCGTATAGTATCGAACACAGTATTTTAACAGGTAAACTGTCTCCTAAAACAAGTTGAATGGGGTCCAATGAAAACGTAAATGGTGCAACAAATACAATTAAACTAACCAAGAAAAAGGCTGAAGAAAACACATAAATGAAAAGTTCTTGTAGTGTATATTTTCCAAATTTGATAACTTTGGTGGATAAGCCTTCTCGTTTGTAAATTTTACAAGCTTGAGTGACAAGGTATAATCGTTCTTCACTTGTGGTAAGCATGATGTAATTACAGTAGTTGAAAACTACACACATTGAAGAAAGTAGGGAGTATACGATGTAGTGGTTAATATACTCCATTTGAAGTTTTGATTGTCTGTTGATGAAGAGGCTGAGTAAATACAGGGATACGATAGGTTGGCCAATGATTATACCAAATATAATTAAGGATCGATAGACCTTATGGTATATTCGATTGTAGGTTGGGTGAGGAATTACAGCGTTTTTGTGGATGTCAACGAAATATGGACAGGGGAAGACGTTTTGGACGAGATGGTGGACTTTAAATGAGGCTTCTTTAAGTGACATTGTAAATATAATGTAAATATAAATATGTAATATTGGAATTGTTTCACTTGCAGCAACTGTTCGTAGTTCTCGAAGGTTCCTTTGCAAATAAATAGATTAGATAAGAGTTGCGTCGGTTATGTATTAAAAGAATACGGAACAAAAAAATAAAACTGACGGCATATGTAAAACTATTGCGAAATCATATTGCTACCTTAAAAAATATCAAAGCCATATTTGAAATGGAAACAAAATTTTTCATCCAAAAGAGGTATAAAAATTACGAAAGCGGAAAAATTCTTGCGCAATATATGCCAGGATATACGAAAAATATATAGCCTTGTCTAACCGGAGCAACGAAAGTTTTTAACTTGAAAAAACAAGACTAAATATAAATGGAAATTTCTGGAACTTATTGATCTTTATGTTATAAAACGAATTGGAGGAGTATTTTACGTGTATTATTCGACAGACCTGGTTTCCACGTGGAATATACTTGCATAATTCCGAAAAACTGGAATATGTAATACAAATTTGACTTATTTTTAGTTTACGTCTTATTTTATTCTTGATAATATGATACCCTTATATATGTTAATTTAAATACCGAGAAAATCAATAATCAGGAATTAAGTTATGTAAAAGCTAGTACAAAGGTTGCACATTTTTCAACTTGTTTTATTTTATTTTTTAAGGTACCCTGGGCTTCATATCTTGGAAGTTATTTTTAAAGGAAATCCATATTCATGTTTTGATATGAATTTTAAATCGGCATGTGAAGTTTACATTTTTCTATTTTTACGATTTGAAATCTTTAACAAATTAATACCAGAAACTTTTTTGCGATTAAAATGAAATTTTTTAGTGTATATTTTCAAAAAGGTTCATCCTCTGCACATATATAATTTTTCAAGAGAGTGAATTCTATAACATAATATGACATAATTCTGTAACGTACAATTTTTGAAAAAAATGGTTCCATACAATGTGATCTAATTTATGATAACTATTGATAAATTAAGTTGACTTCCTACAAGAAAATACATACAAATATGTTGGTAGATAATTGAATATTATGACAGAAATAGACAAATTACGATACTTTGAACGCATAAAGACTTTCAGCTAACTTTACATAATAAGCAAGAGATCAGTAGTATTTTGCATTATATCTTCGCATATTTTGGGTCCTAACATCGGCGTACATATTCCATACGGTCCCATATCTAACCCAAAGTGTCTCGCTGCTTTCAGTAGTTTTTGATCGTACTTTTTCACCAAATGCTTTTCCATAACTTTTGAAACTTCAACACATTCATATATGGCCTTCCCGCTAAACTTGTCACAATAATAGCAATCACAAAGCATATCATTGAAACAATCGGTAGAAGCAAATAGAAACATATGTTAACCTTCGACCACAAAGTAAGTGTTCCCGTCGATGTAACTGAGCATAGCAAAACTCCAATACAAATAACCACAGCTGGACCTTTCATGATCACAATAGCACTCAGATCAAAAAGAATTCGCGTTTTTTGATATCGAGCATAGCACTTGTGAAATATCGAAGACGGTATAGATTCGTTAGCAAGTAGCTTAGTCTTATTTAATACCAATTTTCGAGAATAGCATTCGGCCATTTCGAGAGCAGAAATACAAATAAGAAATGAAGAGAGAAGATGCCAAATTAAAAGACCACTACCTGGTCCGTAAACTAAGCAGCAAAACAGTTTTACATGCAGACTACTTCCAAATAAAAGTTGAATTGGATCAATTGACATTATAAACGGGAAAATAAACACACAAATTATAACAATGAAGAAGGCAGCAGAAAATAAATAAATGAAAAGTTCTTTTACTGTAAGTTTTCCAACTTTTAGGGAACTACATTTAAGATTTTCGTAGCAATAAATATCACAAGCTTGACTTAAAAGGTATCTTTTTTCTTCACTTTTTGTAATCATTATATAATTAATGTAGTTGAAAAC
>JAQFXM010000320.1:0-55751 GCA_034693345.1 Entomobrya multifasciata
ACCATATGTAAACCAGTACTCACGTAGTATTGTTATGGCAAAGAACGAATAAAAGTACAATTTCAATTTCAATTTCAAAACATGTGTCTTGTATAAGGGAAATAACATGTACACGGTATATAACTGCTAAAACTAACAAAACTAGTTAGTCTCGGCACTGACCTAAACTGTTTACTTTCGTTTGCTTAGTAGCTCCATTCGTTTTGAACTGTATGATTGAAATCAATAACAAAATTGGATCAGAACGGCTATCGCTGTCGCAATTATTTTTTGACTACAGGATTTTTATTCTGTGTAGCCGTAATTTTGGTTGGGAAATGTTAAGAGCTTTAAGATATTATGCACAAAATATGTAATCCTATTTAAAAATGCGAATATGATATCTCATTTTGATTTAACAAAACATACCAAGAGGATTTGCGGATAATTTCGCATATGAAAGGTTTCAATTCGGTCTAACCGATATAACCACTCATCCGTTGCCCGATAAATAGGCTACTGGGCTAGTAGTAATGAGTAATGAAATGAAACAGATAGCACATATTTATATTTAGCCAGTCGATCATTGGTTTAAATTTCAGAGACACACAAAGTATACTGGAATTTGATGCATTGTTGACTGTCTGGTTTGCTTTCGTGTCTGTCTACATTAAATGTTTTACATATGGTGACTTAACTGCAACACAAAGTAACCGGAAGGCGTGAAATGGACTGCAAACGTGATGAGAAATAGTTTTCCGGGATATTGAACAATGTGAGTAGAGTACGAAAGGAAAGTTAAAGACAAAAGATGGCACTTGATAGACACATAATATACGAAAATGTATGTAGGTTTATGGTTTATGTAATAATTCGTAACTTTATGTGAAAAGGAAATTTGAAAATGAAAAACAAACGAAACTTGTTTTCATTCGATGGTTTGCTTGAAGAGAAAATGATGATGTTCAATGTATAGAAATTTTTAAAGAGTAAAAATATCGAGCAGCCGAAAGTGTCATTTGTAAAAGATATGGTCTGTATTTATCAAGGGCATATGGAACTAATTTTGGGCCAAAAGCTATAGTGTACCTATTATAAGGCCATATATGATATGGTTTGTCATCGTCAACATCGCACTCAAATATATTTTTTTAGTAATAAGAACGATATGAAAAGTCAACTTGCCCTACTCACATCCTGTGACTGTGGACAGAAATATGGCAGTGAGACTGTGAAAATTGCATTGTTGTAGGATGTACTTGAAAAAAGACATTTTCCTGTTCTTTCGAGAAAAATAAGTGCCACTAGAACTTCTACAATTTCTTTAGCTATCTATGCAAGTGGTATCACTATTAGGTAAAAAAACTGGACTATGTCGGTTTCGGGTTTGTGCTATAAAGTAAATAAATATACTAATGTAATAGGAACGAAGAAAAAAATCTAGAGCAAGTATCCGCCCACTTGAAAGACATCCTTTTCAAACGCACACACACTAAAGAAGTGTTGGAGTTTGTCGGGACCTTTATTCTATTCCAAACGGATCGTGTAAGTTTCACTTTCTTTGGGTGAAATCTGTGGCCTATTCTGGTCTCTGGCTTGAATTTAACTTTGGCAAAGGGCTTGTTATTGTAGTGTAGTTGGCAACTTTTCAAAATCCTTTCAAACGACTTAATAGCAGTTTAGCTGCTTTTTTTGTAAATAGACGCGTATAAAAGTAAACTTATCTCGCTCCAACACTGTTTAGAGAGTCAAAAGTGTGTTTGGTTCAACAGCCAAATAAAATGCAAGCCGGATCTTTTTCTATATTCTCCAATTACTTAATTCTACTGCCACATTCTGGTCATCGTAATGTGCTATACACTATTTTCAATGTCTCAACGAAAAGCTTGACAGAAGGAGGCATTTGGTTTTGTGCGCAATGCACTTATTTTTCTGATTTTATTGTTTTATTTTTTAAATTGCTTTTGTTAATAGTGCGCAAAAACTGATTTGATTTTCTAAAATTATGTGCATACCTCCACGTTTATTTGAGTAAATAAATTTTCAAATGTTATTGTTTATTTGACAAATTGAAATACCAAGAATTCCTCCAATCATAAACCACAAAACCCAAAGCCAATTATCGCTAATTTTGGCTGAAACATAAATTATACTTTGTACACATTCTTGTGGGGTTTTATTATCATAATATTATGCACTGCTGGGTCATATTATCTAAGGGTAAACATGATATCACCAAAAAAGAGTCAAGCTTACTACAAACTATCATCACACTCTCAAATTTCAAAACCCGCCCAGATTTCACCAGGTACATAAAATATTTAAACGTTTAGCCACCCTCTTTTCTCACATTTACACATGTGCGTGTGTTATTCAGAGACCACAGCCAAGAAATAAGCATACCTTCACACATGGCCAAAATAGGTATGCATTTTATCAAAAATACAAGTAAACCGAGAAACCATTATAGTAAATTATGTTATAGATGAAGTGGTAAAATGTAAAGTGGATTTGGAGAAGTAAAAACGAAAAAAGGAAACAGATCCAAATCAACATTACTCTTTTGGGTATAGCTTGTTGGTTTGTCTTTGTATTTTTTGTCTTCGAAACCACATCATTTCTCTTTTCCACCACCACCTCAACATTCACTTTACAATTATAACACATGAGAAAAAATAACATATATTTTCATGGCTTGAGTAAAATCAAGTTAAGCGGAGAAGAAGGAGCCGAGGAGTGACTTAACAAAAATGCATATAAACTCATATAATTTCTTACATATGCAAGCTTTTTTACATGCATGAAAACGAAGATGCTGGCACTCAATTTGGAGAAATATATTAGAGAAGCTGTGGTAATTTTTCTTGGCAGCCAAGGCTCCGACGTCTTTTATTTCAAACGTGTCAAAAAAGCTATTAAACCTCCCAGTAGTGCTCCTGCTCGTCTATTTCTCATTAGAGCTCATTACTTGCATATACGAAAAAAATATGTGCAGAGAAAGAAGACGTCGCAGTCGCCTTCGTCTTTAGAATGATGCATTTTATTAAATTTCAACGTGAGCTGCTAACGTGTAGAATAATAGTAAATTAAGTCTTGTTTCCGTATGTTTTTTTTTGTAAACGCACTTATTCTTTCCATTCGTGATCGAATATTTAAGTGATTTTCAACATAATCTGCATTGCATCAATTCAGACCAAATCCCTCCTGGAAGGGAAACTACTGGACGTGGCCAATGTAATAAAATAATCTTTCCATCTCGGTGTACTTGAATAATGATTTGATTTGTAAAAAAACAAAAATACAATTTTTACCCTTGAGTGAGTGACTACTGCGCACATACTGGGTAAACAGCCTGAGAAAAATAGGAAAACAAGAAAAAAACACATCGTCATTGCTTCAAATTTGCAGGAAACCATAAGTAATGAATCTTTTACATACCAAAGTAATACGAGATGCCTAAAATACGGTCTACTGATTTCAAGTAGACCCTGGTAAGAACTCAATGATATAACAAATGTGGCCTTCGAAAACGAAAACTGAGAACTTTTACATGAAAACCGTTTTTTCTAAACGTATGAATTAGGGACACGAAAAAGGTGGATGGATAGTTGAGGTTGTAAAAAAATGACGCACATGAAATGTCTCAACGGTTGTTTTAAGGAAGATAAAATTGCATTAAATATCATCTTGAGGAGACATGAAACAATTGAAATTAGCTTTACGAAATTCCATAAACTTTGAACAGTTCGTTTATCACATTTCGAAAGGGAAAAGAATTGGATAGTTTTTTCAAGGCGATTTCATTACTTTCGTTATATTTTCTGGTAGATGGGACGTGTTCACAGCAATTATTTTTGAAAGAATAGTTGTCTTTCCTTGTTTTTTTATTTTTAAAGATTTGAAAGCACGTTATGATGAAGCTGGGGTATCTGAAACAAATTAAAACGAGAAAATGAAATTGTAAGGATAGAAGATACATAGCTCAAGTATCCAGTTCAAAAAAAACTTGAGGAAATTCGATAAAAATTTGAACTAATAGTATTCTTCCATTTATTTCACGTCACAGGGGTCCCTTATTGCTCATACCTTTGCTCCCTAAGGGAGCTCTTAGAAGAATGAACTTTTTTCATTTCATTGTTACGATATTAGATTGTTGTCCATGTGTGAGTTGAGGATGTGCCCTTCAAGTTAAAAGATTCTTTGGTATTGCAATGGCATTGATTTCAGGATAGATGCATTCATGTTAAATCAGTTTAAATATTTCAATAAGGTCAAAAATTTAAGTCAAGTTTTAAGGTTTTGAAGTTATAATAATAATGACACAAAGAGATAACATGTATCAACTGAATAAACCTCTGCTGTTTTTCTTAACATTTGAATGATTAGAGTAGAGTTGATGTTTTTAGTAACATTTACAGAAATGAATATGTTATTGAAAATGAAACAGTTTTTGCAGATTGCAAACCATACAGAATGCAAAACCTCAGGGAATCAATTGTATTTAGAAAATATGTTTAATTCTAGGCAGCATTTTGGTTAAAATGTTAATCATTATAGAGAATCATCAAACAAATTGATAGATGGCATTAATTGCATGTTATACATACCACTAAATATTTTTTATACTGAAATAAAAATTATAAATAAGTGCAGATTTTTCCAAATCGATTAAGTAGTAGAGATCTACTATGTTTTGAATGGTATAAAATAGCAAGCATTACTATAGCATGCGAGTATCTGTAGAAGACAACGTTCTGAAAATGAAACAAATTTGATATTTAAAGTTGCTCGATTTTAAATTTTTTTAAATTTATGCAGGTAAACATCAAAAATGTACATCAATACATGAAGGATTAAGTGTATCAACTACATTGGTAGATACAGAGGCGATAAGGTTTAAGATGCCAGAAGAAACACTATAACAGCTTGTTTTAAGCTAAATATATGTGCATTTCAAAGTAGTTTGCCGTCATCACCAAACAAGCCCAGAAAAATTATGATGCAGCGTTTAATTCACTTTTGATATCAATAGGAAGACGGTGCTGATGATAATGGAAATGGTCATGATGATGTTGATGATGACGATGCATTGAAACTGAAGTTTTTTCAAACCATTATTAACTGAGATGATGAGATTTATCAAAAAGTGCATACTAATAAAAAAGAGCAGAACGTAGAATAAAAAGAAAACTTATTACTCAACATCTTTTTTTACATGGACTATTACTTGTAAACCAGATAATACGATTTATATTAATTCGTTATTATTTTACAAGAGAAAAAAATACATAATACAGTTTAAACGAGTCCTTTATACGAAACAATTTCATTTGGAGGAAGAGAGGAGACTTCACAAGTTTTTGTACAAGGATTGCCTTGTTAAACTGTTACTACTTACTTTACTACATCTCTGCCCTGTTATGCTGTTGATCACATTATAGTAGTATTGGGAATTGAAGGCTTCAAAAGATGCTATAGCTTGGCTGGCTTGGCGTTTAGTTCAATAATTTCATTGTTCTCCTCAAGGAGTCCTGCTTCTTGTTTGTATGTAATGGCTCTATACTCTCGTCTTCAGTTCCTTTTTTGTTGTCTAGCCCTTCTCCTCATCCCAGTTGTCTACTAGATCCAAAAGACGTTACAAATCAACATCTTTTTCTGCCCGTTTTCCTAGAACGCATCTCTCTCTTCAGCGACTCACCACCAGAATTTTTTATATGAATAGATGAAAAAAATAATATTACATTTATGATGTAACAATATATGTATGTAATAGAAAAGCAATATATTTTCCTCTACCTGTGAGTGGTGCACTGCAGGACTTTTTTCTATATTTTGGATCTCTCCTGTCTTTTCTATTTTCTCTTGTTTTGTGTTATGTTATAGTATGTGTACCTACAAATAATAAGAATTCAAGAAGTGTAACAAGGAAATGTGTTTTTATTTTATCTTTTTAGAAAGAAGAAACAAAGTTTTTTATAACATCTTTGCTTTTAAATGTAAGTGTTGTTGTGTGGATATTTCTAAAACTCATCAAATTTTTGGACATCAAGTTTTTAAGGAACTTCAATAAATCCGTTTTTGCACCCCTGGGGAGGGATTTTCATAAGGAAGGCGTTTCGTATTCTTTTAAACTACTTTTCTACTCTCCTCGTTTTCTTTTCGTTTCCTCTTCAAAATGTTATCACTTTTGCTTCCTTTGATGAGAATTGAATAGCTTTTAAACAATGTAGAGTTTGATTTTCCGATTTTAATTCAGTTTGGAAATTTTCTGAGCCTATTGCATAATAATAAGCACTATTGTCTTTTTATGTTTTTCGGTGACCTCGGTTAAACCTCTCATGTTTTATACATATTTTAAACTTAAATTAAAATACTGTGTACGTGACGAAAAAATGGTGGTGTTCCAGTTCTTATTGCAATTAGTTTTTGTATTCTAGCTTAATATTTATAAGAACCCTGGAGAAAACGAATACTCAACTCAACACCCCTTCCTGCTTTAAAATGTAACACTTTCTAATTTATGAACTATGATGAATAAATACAAAAACGGCTCTCATTCAGTGGAATTGGAAAATGCTTTTGCCAACTCAAGTTTACAAACGAAAAAATAGATATACTATGACATACACATGTTGAGTAATTGTGAGCTTGTCAGTTTTCGTTGGATAGACAGATGAAAAGCTTATTTAAAATGTATGAAAAAACGGACTGCTCATCAGTACGCAATGCAGTATATTTTATATTAAAAGAAATACAAAAAGAAAAATGAAGCTTGAAAAGGGTTATGATGAGTTCATATTGCCTATTGTTGTCATTAAATGTGTTTGGAAAAAAAACTACTTAACGCATGGTGAGAACAAGCATTAAAAATGACAGTAAGTTGTTTTTACCGCGAGAGGAATGATTTTGGAACTGAAATGAAATATGCTTGTTGAAATAATATAAAAGGCTTATCGAAGTTCTACCGTTCTACCTCTTTCCTCTCTTGCTGAAGTACATTACCAATTTATTACCTTAGGTATTTAGTGTATATCCCAAAATGCACGATTCTTCTTCTTTGTTTTTTATATAGGCCTTAAACACATTAGTGTACCTTAATGTCCATGTCTGTTTTAAATGTAGGTGATGATGAATGAAAAATTTTCTACTTAATTTTCACGCCTTATATTCCTGTCTGCTGGAAGAAAAAATCTGACTGACGAGCTGAGCCGCAGCGCATCACCGCATTATTCCACCCACGTTGTTGTTGCTATATACCATGATGAAAAAGTACTTGTTGTGATTGCGTATGAACAAAGTACTTTATACCACAGTCATCAATAGACATCGTATCAACCCAACTCTACACACGGTGATGAGAAAGAAACGTGAAGTCAAGAAAAAGGTTTATAAAAAAGTTAAGAGGAAACACTTGTTGAGACGAGAGCCTATTGTTTTTCTCGTGACACGAGGAATGGACCAACTAATGTATTTTTTATTTCACAACATGACTTTTCATAATAAGGTATGTATATATTCTTGCTTAACTCACTCACTCAGGAGTAATTCTTTCTGCTCTCACCCAGACAGATTGAGTGAGTCACTGCTGCTGCGCAAAGTGGTAAATACGTTAACTTTAGTCAGTCTTCTTGCTGACGATGAGTTAAGTTTGCAGAGAATTTTTTAGTTTTTTAAACTTTTATGGATACGCGTGTAAGTAAATATACTTTACTGCGTACTTTGTATTTCCATGAGTTGCGAGCACTCATGTGTATGTAGAATCGAATGCAGACTACACATGAGTTTTTAACGCTGATTTTTACTAGATGTGTTGTGTGTTAAAAGATACACCATTTTCTCTTGACTTACTACCTCACTCATCTAAGGAACTTTTCCTCATTCTCAGGAAGTCCAAATTGCCTTGTGTGTACTTTACTTTGTTTAGACAGCTCAAATATTTTGGATAATCAAACCCCTTGAGTACACTTAAGTGCTAAAAGGCCTTCATTTCATGATGAATTTTACCAACATCATGTATGTATGTGTGCACTTACTACATACGCAATAAAACGTATCCATCCGTTCCAAAGTACTTTACTTGAAATGTACATATATGAATAGTCATATTACGGATTTCAATTTCCGTTCTTTTCTTTTTCCCTTTCTTTTTTATTTCTTTATAGTGAAACTTCTTTTGAGGAAGTTTTGCATCAAATACTCCAGTGTACAAAGTGAATCAACAAGAGACTCAAAGCTTTTTCTTGTTAGTATTTTTTATTAATATTCTGTATCTATATTTTGTGAACTTTTTATGCTCACTTGTTGAAACTAACATACCTTTTGTGTGCCTGTTAAAAGAGTGTATACAAACTGTTAAGAAAATTTACATGAGTACTTATTGCTACACCACTTTTTGTTTAGTTGGCCAAGACTTTTGAAGTATGTTTGAAAACAAAATTCAGTCTTGTCTATCTCATTCCCTTCTCTCTCCACTTGTGGTACATATTTCAAGATGAATAAAAATCTTTGTCAGATCATCTCACTCTCTACCTGTGTTTATCTCAGAGAAAAACATGGATTTCATACAAGAGGACAAGCTGTGTTGGTCCTTTTCACTGTTAAAGTTGATGTAAAAGTATCCCGCTGTCTCACTGGGTGACCCATGATGAGAAGTACTCCAAGTTAGTCATAAAAAGTAAAAATGTGTATAATTTGGAAGATTTACTTCTAAAATTAGACAGGATAATAATATAATGATGAAAATGAGCCTTTAAAAGTTTCTTTTAAAAAGAGCCATTTTCACAGAGAAAAAGCTTTTTGTTGATGTTGTGTAATAACAAAATATGTAGAGTAGAATGAAAAGGAAGCAATCTGGTAGCCGGGAAGAAGCAAGAAGAAAATAGAATGAATCTCTTATTCACCCTCTCCTATTGGTATAATAATATTATGTCCGGTTTAATGTCCTGTTTTTGAACGCGGACTATCATGTCATGTGGGTACAAGAGAACACAAGTGGGGAGACCAAAGTCAGGTATTTTTACACTCATCTTCAACCAGAGTAGCATGAAAATACCGGACCTGTTAGTTGGATAATTGTAGAGTAGAAGAACTTAAAGTTGCAGTCCGTTGGATCTTCTCTTGCTACCCCCACCAGACACCAAACTATCACGGAGAGTAAAACTAAGGAATGAATATATATAGAGACTTTGCTACTTGAATCTCTTGGTTGTGAATTCATGTGATTAGAAGCATACTATAATTTTCAGACGAATCATTATTATGAAACGATGAAATAACCATCACATTTCTATAATCATTATCATTATAATAACTACTGTATAGTTTGCTCACTACCTTACTACTTTTAAAATACAGGGGTAAAAAGTAACAAACAGACTAGACCAACTCTTTTCGAAATATACATCACCACAAACACAACATATTTACAGAAATTCAACATTCTTTTTGGTGATTTCATTTCTGGTTTAATATTATCTTTACGTTGCGTTGCATAAAACTTGTCTTCACTATTTCAAAAAAAATGGTGAATATGGGTTTGAATATTTCACTTGTTATTCTATTATGTGCATATATAATTTATGTTTGTGTAAAATAAACATACTAAATGAAAACAATACCCTAGAAAAAAGTTTAAGGTCAGTAGCAAAATTGGTGACTGGGGTGGTGTTTGTGTGTGCCGTAATAACAGTTGATGAAAATTGGTGGAGATTATTATGTGTAATCATGATCAAAACTGTTTCAGGTTGCACTTCGCCATCATTTCAGTGACTGACGTCTATGCTGCTGGTTTAAAGTTAGACTTTTCTTTCTTACACTAGCTACACCACAATTCGTACTAGTTTTGAGATTAAAAAAGAGTTTGGTACGTTGAGAAGCGTTTATAAATGATTTTGTTAATAAACCGTTTGTAGTTGGCCTGGATAGGGTACTTGTAATTAACCTACCACATGCACATCAACAAATACTTTTTAAGGACTCTTTTATGTTTGAGTGAAGAGAGAGACAACATCAACGAAAATCCCATCTGTCTGCATCGCATTGCAGTTGAATTAAGGTTGACTAGAAAGAATGATAATGGATCCAGTGAAAACTCCGTTTACTAAGACATTCACTTTGGAATGAGGCTGGATGGAATGCAATTAATATAAGTGCTATTACATAATGATTAGAGGCTCCCATTAAAATTACCGATTGAAATAAAGGTCAGGAGGGAGATTGGATGCAATAGGATGCAAAGATTGATCGTGATCATGAAATGAATACATTGTCTGAATATTAATCCAGATTTGAATTCTCGTTCTTTTTTAAATTTAACATTGAAAGTGATATTCAGACTTAGACGATGAAGAGATAAAAATTTACATAAGAAGTGAAATGGGCATTGAATAGTTTGCAAAATAATGTTTATTACTGCTACCATTATTCCGGCTCACTCAAGCTTTGGCTAATGTTTCATTTCCCGTGAAACAATCCTCGAAACAATAAAAGCCACAAAAACAAAGAGCAAGTATGTAAGTATAAAATTTATAAAGATGACATTTTAAAAAGGAGACGTATAAACACCCGTTTTAATTTCGTCATAAATATTACAGTAGCGACTACAAAACTGCAAACCAAAAAGAGAAGAAGTCATTAAACTTCGTTGAGTTGGTTTAACTTGACCAAGATTATGGGATGTTTGATGGTTTTGGTGAACATAAAAAATATAAATGATTTAATATGAATTCTGCTATGACACAATGATATTATTACTTATTATTACAATGCAGCTTGGAAATGTAGGATTTGAATGCACTGCTTCATACACAGTGGGTAGGTACATGATGCATGTTAACATGAAAACACTTAAGATGAAAATGACGAAGCAGAGACGATAATAACAATAAAAAAGAGGGGAAGTTCTTGGTGAAGAAGAAGAGTACGATAAAATAATTGATATGAAGAGAATCTTCTTGATGAGAAAAGGAAGCATGATGGGGTGGCGAGGGTAGTATGCGTAATGCAACAGTGAATTCAACATCGCTGCCACTGTCATTCACGAAGGTAATAATGATGAAGATGATGATGATAAAAAAATAAAGTTACGCAAAAGATGAGTTAAAAATAACGCTTCGTACTTACATATACACATTTTGATAGTTATAAAGACGTATATGATATATTATTTATTATTTTATGAATATTTAATTGGACAGTCAGATTTACAATTGTAGGAACCCAGCATACCAGTAAGTTAGCTTAGAAATTCACGAATACTGGTAAATGTACTATATTTCATGTTCATTATTCTCATCATGATGAATTGAAGATCATCATTTGCAGCACATCATCAATTCAATCCAAAAATTATTCCCACTGAAGTGAAAGATTAATTGACATGCATCAGTATTTAAACTTATTGATGCGTTTTGTAATATTTGCACTAAAAAGAATGACTCTTGGGATCATTATCTGAGAATCTATTACAGCTAATTATTGCAAACTCCTTTTGTTACTTTTTTAGCAACTCATGTTCATTACATGCTAAAATGAAGCTCACGCTTGACACTATTTACCTTCATCAAATCAAAACTATTTGATTTTTTTCTCCTTTTTATAGAGATGCACGCATGGTGCAAGAGAGAGCCTAATAATGTTTTTCCTATCAATGTGAACTCATTACACAATGTTTTGATTTGAAAATGGAATGAAAGAACTGTGTTAGTGCTAGCTGAGCTGGTACGACCTCTGCCTATGCAATAGTATCTCTTCCATTTTCAGCTGAACTTCCTTTTTTGAAATTTACACCATCATCATGATCATGATCATTATGATGATACCCGTTCGCTGTCGCTTGTAATAATGATGACCGAAATCTCAAACAGTGCGTATAATATGAGACCAGAAGGCTTAAATATCATGCTATATTTCTACGCATAAGAGGCTCTTCTATCAAACACCTTGAATCAGAAGAGGAAAATGTAATTATTTCTTCCTTTCTCGCTTAGCTCACCCGTATCCAATACATGACTTTTGTTTCATATGCCGTTGTTCGTTAACGATGTAAATGGTCACCCAGTCGCAATAATGAGCTGTCAGAAATACCATGAGAGGGCTTGAAGAGATGTGTGGTGTCGGATTCTAGGTAGATTGAGGTCATGAATTCAACAACTTATCTTACTTTTTCGTGCACATTTTGTTATTATTATAGCATGCTTATAGTATGCTATCCTTATTCGCTTTTGGAAATTTGCATTAATGAGTTAATATTCAGTGATTGGATCAACTCTTATACACGCCATTACCACGATCCTATGATTTTAAATGCAGTGCAAATAAAACTATTATTGTACAATCTAGGCTATGAAAAGTAATACTAAAATTCTTTTGATTAAGTTTTATTATGACAGATTATGATTGTGATTTGAAGTCATCTTTAAATAATTCCATTATACAAGCATGTTTGCAGAAAAATATATTCATATATTATTTTTTCATACTTGTGCTGAGCTGCAATCTGCAATGTACAATATTTATGTGAATTGCTGATTCCTCGACAAAAGTCGGAGGAGTTAGCACGCTTTATAACTGATATCAAATTCGATAAAGTTTGCATCGTAAAACCACAGCCAAAGGGGATGCCCCGATACATTATATATAGTATCCAGTTTAAATCCATATTGTTATGTGAAAGTATATGGTACAATATATTTTAGTTAATGTATGCAAAGCCTAAATTTTTCATCCAGTTAAGTTAGAATCAGCTTGGATGAAACAAATATTGAATTATTGACAAGTTTCAGCCACACAAGATCTTCAAGATAAACTTAAATGGTTCAGTCAGCAAACTTCACCGTGGAGGTAATACACATAACATTCATGAAGTGAAATGCTGAGCTGGCACATACATATGTAATAAGTTGTGGACAGAATAGTAAGCAATTTCGTTGGAAATTTTTTTCTTCTCGGTAAAAAGAAAATGATGACTAAACACAAAGTGCAAAACTTCGATATATGAGTTATTGGATTGAAGCCGAAGGCAAGAAAATGAACTGGCGAAAAAACTGAGATCTTTACTGGGATTGAGAACTTAATATATTTATGCGTTTCGTTTTGATTTTTTTGCTAACTCTTCCTATTTCTCTCTGTTTGAATGAATGGACATTGAACTAGATGAACTTTTGTTGTTTTTGAACATTTTTTTACAGATTTGTAGCTCTCTCTGGAGTTTATATGTTTATGATATTCATAATCATAAGAAGCTAATGTGATGATGATCCTATAAATCCATAAATTACCAACATACCATCATCCCAAAAGAACTAAAAAAATAAGTTTTTTTTGCATTGGTAAGGCATTGATATGTCCCGCTTTTCAAGAGGTTCAGGTTCATCTTTTGTTTGTTCTCCGATTTCCTTCGTTTGCGGAATTGTAGCCTCCAGTCTCCAGTGGTTCATGCATTTCAAAGCGGTCTTCTCTGGTCGGGTAGTTAAAGCTAAAAAAAAGGAACATCACGAGGAGTTTAGAAGGAGTGGTGATTGGCAGTGGTGTAAATTTACCTGACTTGGAGAGTACAACATAGATTTACTATCCATTAAAATGTTTTGCAGGGAAACCTTATGCGGATCAACTTTCCACCGTTATAAGCTTGCTGACAGAAGTGTAAGAAAAAATATATAGCAAGTATGAATACAATAACAAAACTCATAAAAACTTGAATCCATCCCAATCATCTATGAAAATGGATAGGCCCACCCGACAGCGCTTTAGGGTGCTCTTTGGCAAACATTTACTTTGCAAGGGCAAAAGAAACTTGAGGTTTTTCTATAGACTTTTCTATCGTATAATACGTGTTATATAAAAAATTAGCGATGAAAGAAATAAATGTAAAATTTTTATAAAGGATTCTACGTCTTATAAAAAGGCGTATATCTTTTTATTTATAATATTATACTATACAAATACAATGTGTAAATAAAAGGTTAAGATACCTATGACGCTTTTTTATCAAAAACTTGAGATCTGATTCAGAGTCCTCTTTAAAAAATTTGAAAAGTGAGTACGAGACGAAATCGAAGAAGAGAAGAGAGCAGCCGGTAACAATCTTTGAAGCTTTTGACGGTTATAAAGAGCTTGTGAGAAATAGTAAAACTGCTTACCATAACTTATAAACATGGATCTACAATTGTGAAAGGTTTTTACCCTTTTTTGCCTTTTTTCCATCATATGTGATAGCTTTTTGATGTACATCATCATCATCATGATTTTATAGGATAGATACATAAATACACAAGAAATCTGAAATCCTCTCTTTTATTCAAGCAGAAGAAGAAGAATGCATGCATGCGTGTGAAATGTGACGGAATAGTGTATAGGTAAAAGGCAAAGCTAGAGAAAAAAAGGCGCTCGTTCAAAGTCGGGTGTAATAGCCCATAAAGTTATGAGGACATACTCAACATCTCTCATCCTGCTGTTTTTCTCTTCTTGTTATATATCCCATTATTTAACACACTTTTTCTATATTTCACAATACATTTCAAAAAAATGATAAAATAAAAAAGGCTGAAATAGAAGAAGTAGCTGACTTAATACCGAGAAGAAGGTGTTGCTATAAACGTTTATCTGCACACTATCTAGTTGTACCGTCAAGGCCAAAACTTTGTTTCATGCTTTCACTAGAAGTGTGACAACGATAAGCTTTTCTAACTTGACAAAAATCTTGAATTTTGCTGAGTATGATACTTTGTACTGCTTTCACTGTTTCATTGTCATATCTAAAAATACAGATTTTGTAATAGCTAAAGAAAAAATACCCAGGCTTGAAGATGTTTGATTTTCAGAATTATGATTTGAACCAATAGAATTATCCGAGTAAATTGTGATAGTTTTTAGACTTAACGACAAGCTCATCGCTGTTCTTCAAAGGCTAAAATTATGGAAAAGATCAACTACCGACTATATTGCAGTAAATGATGATAATTTTAGATGACCTAGTTTTCATATTTAATATTATGACCGGAAGTAAACGAATTCTCCAAAGTCCTATCGTTGTTCTAGAATTATTATTACAAAATGATGTGCTGATGCAACCCGATGTAGGTAAATGGGTGATCCTTTAAAATTGCAGTTTAGAAACATTAAAACTAATGAGACTTCTCTGCAGTCTACGGAGATGCACATTTACTTGACTTTAAAATACATCATGCGATTCGATATCCGAGGTAGTAAAGTAATACCTTAAAATACAAAACTGATCGGAATTTTCAGAGCACTGACTTTACCAAGTGAAAAAAGAGAACTGAATTGCGTATGTAAATGTCAAACGATTTCCATGAAAAAGCACTTCCATGTGCCCATTTTTCAAGAAATGGAATGGGACGAAGTGTAACTTCGTTTCTTTTTAACAAAAATGTTTTTAAATTAAAAGGGTGGAATGATGTGTGCGCACAAAGTACGCAAGAATGTATAAAAATCTATTGTTGATTTATAGAAAAAAACATGCATTACTCTTTTGCGAAAGAAAACACAACTTTTCTTTATTTAAAGACAGGCAGAAAACTAGGCCACCATGAGAAGAGGAGGACCAGTAAAGTAAATGCAGTAGAATGATATTTCAATACAAAAATATATGTACATTTTATATCCCATGCCATTTAAATTGTATTGGTTCTTTGGAAAATTGAGCTGTTACACTTCATGTCAAGACAATTTCATCGACTTCTCGTTTAGCTTTGCTTGCTCGTTTCCACTCACAAACATATATAAGCCCTGTGTACACCCTATACACTTGGATGTCACTTCGAGGCAGCAACAAAAAATCTGTTGGTGTAAATATTCGATATTTGAAGAGCTAGATACATTGACTTACTTGCTGATACTTTTTTGCAAATCTGGTTTCTGTTTGTAGCTAACTGACTGGGAGTAAATCTTGCTGATATGCACTTCTCTTCCGACGAAGTGTAGAGAAAGTGAAAGAAATAACATGTTTTCAACATGAAAAAGAAAAAAACCGGCATTTCATCTTCTTATTTCTTCCTTCCTTATTCTTTTTTCGCTCTTTCTCTCTTTGTCAGAGAATCCCACTTACCAAGAGTAAACGAATACGTTATTATTGTGTGCACAATAAAAATATAGTTCAAGTCAAATAGTGTGTTAATGTACAAATGTCTATACGTTCTTTTAGGTATATCAGATAAAGAAGTAATATAATGAGGGGACTATATTTGAGTTGACCTTATTTTTTCATGTCATTTTAGAATTATTATAGACACCATAGTATATTGTACATGCATACCTTTACATAAGGCTAAGTGCCGCAATAATAGAAACTCATACGCTATCACTCTCCCTCTTTCTCAAAGTCTTTTACTTGTCTTTTTTCTTTTGCAAGTATGCCTGTGTGTGCAATATCATCTAACAACCATCTTAATGCAATTCAAACCTTCAAAGGAAAATCGTTGCATACATATCATACGGATACATAACAACACAAACAGAGTGTTTGTTGTTCTCCACACAGCTTTTTTGGGTTGCGATATAGAATACATGTCAATGGAATTTAAAAGGCTTCCCATGTAAACCAAATAAAAAGTGAAAGAAAAAAGAGCATCAGCATATAAACAACTATAATACTTTCAACTTTCTTTTGCTTACTTGTCTGTTATGTTTTTTTCCCATCTTTCTTTCTATTTTCCATTACAACAGCACAAAACAACACCATCCCACCGATACTTGTGTACTAGCACCATTGCTACCAGTTATACCTATTATTATGTGAACATCTTTACTCTTCTTGGTCGGGTAAACATCTCTGTTTTCTTTTCCTAGTTAAATCTACTACTATCCGTCTTATATGTATTTTACATGTTCAAGGCTGCCGAGCTGATAGCCATTTTCTGTTTGCTTCACGTTTTCGGCAACTTTTTTATGGAGACAAATTGAATCCATTCAAATACCTTGTCATCGACAGTGCGGAAGGAGATTGTCTTGTATGGACTGCATTTATTTTTGTCAAAGCTGTTTGGAAAAATATTATGTTTACTGTAGCCAGAGACAGGGAACAGCAGAAAAGAGAGCTGAGTGGTATGGCAGAAAAAGTAGAAGTATCATAAAGGCTGGAAGACAGAAAACACAAAGTTGGAAGCTTAGACATGAAATGTGCATGTGTGAGGGAGAGTCCCACCCAATGCATTTTTCTCGTGAAGATGAAACATATAGCCTGAGAGTTTCGGTGATGCTCTCTGCTGAATTCTACGAATCTGTTTAAGAAACAATCTTTTATCTTTGCACACACCAGCATCACTGTGTAATATGTCTTCTTTCACGAGTTTTGTAATATTCTTATATTATTTTTATACCAACATTGGTTACGCCATATATGCCACCAATCACTAGTCTGAATCTTACAGATTTTTTTCTGTAGAAAAACATTATAGCAACATGTACTTTTTACACTTTGATACATTACTTTCGGCTCTCTGATTGTGTGAGTAGACTTAACCAAGTATTTTTTGTTTAGCAAGTTTCAACAACTCTATTCGTAATAAAATGCACTTCTCTTGCATTTCTATAAAAAATGAAACAGTACAGTGTACATATTTTTGAGCTGACATCAGTTTGTGGATTTTCATTTTAAATGATGAATGTACAAATTGCATCACTACTACGAAACTACTAATAGAAGAAAAAAATAAATTACGTTTATACTAATACCAAAGAAAAATTTACTTTGCCTTGTTGACATGTTATTTATTAGCTCGGTGAACATTTTTTGAAGGCTTACGCTTTACAAGAAATTCTTTCAATCATTTACTTACGCTACTAATTCTTTTTGACTTTTACAATCATTCAAGTGTGTTGCGTCATTAAAAGAAAAGCAAGTTTTTTAAGTCGATGATAAGTTCGTTACTGGAATTAATCTTTTTAAAGGTAGTTATTAGTTGTCATTATTGATGAATGCCTCTGCAATCATTCTAGTTCATACATCAGTGAATTGATTGGGCGCTAGAAATAAATAACCTTGAGTGACGAAATGGTAAACAATGACAAAAACTAATAGCAGTTATATTAATGTTGTAACATTTTTCTCGCAAAAAATGTCGTCTGATGAGCTTTTTGAGGATTATCTTGTTTTAAATTAAGGATATAACTTGAAAGTGAAAGAGGGTTGATGTGCAAGGAGTAGAATAATGTATGTTTGAAATGACCGACACTGAAAGGATACCTAAAATTAAGACAGAGTGTAACGTTGTAAGACCATAAACTTCAATTTCTAAAGCTTCATGTCATATCTTTTTAAAAACTGTGCGTACCATTTTTACAAATTGCATTATTGAAAGCTCTTGTAGGCGATGATGAAGAATATTATTATAATTCATGCATGCACAAAGAATACATTATAGCTTTTGGCACTCAATCAAAAATACACATTTGGTTTCTTATGTGTACAAACAAAGTGGTAAGTCAGTGTAAAACTTTTGTAACAAACGCATTTTTATTAAGTGAATACCAAAATAGTGAAAAGAAAAAAAGAGTGATCACACTGTCGTGGGTCTCTAATAATTTCTTCAAACTCAAGTCCATTACGAGTCATTATGATGAAAACGAGAAAAAGATGGCTGTGAAAAGAGACGGAGAGTAAAAGAAACAAATATGCTTTTTAGTCTACGCATATCTCAAACAACAACACCTTGCCTTGGAATGGAATAAATCTCACACATGAAAAGTGTTGCCTCTGTTGCACCACTACATTGTATCTCTATAAATATATTAACGCCTCAATGGATGCGTGTAAAAAAGAGGGAGGAAAACATCAGCAGTCTGTTGCCTCGTAAAATGCTTATTAATACATGGATAATACATATGTACGTGTACATGGTTAACTTATTAATAATGAATGGTATAAGTGTAGTGCTTTATTATGCAGCAGCAGAGGTTTTTGGTGGTCAATGCCATGCCAGTGCAGTAATAAAATGGCAGAGTCAAAATAAAATATGTATACTCATACTTTCCTCTGCGCTCGCGGATGTGCAGTGCACTCACTCAGTAAAGTGCATCATAACTAATCATTACATTTTTTCACCACCAACAGAACATCAACTATACGCATATTAACAAATTGACAACACGGTAATACATTTTGTCTTGTAACAAGTTGGAGATAAGGCATCTTTCTGAATTTCATTACAACCACTGTTCGCAGTCAAGAGTGTATTATGTCTTTTCACCTTATCATATTGATCACTTTACTGGAAAGTCTAGACCAGTTTTTTTTAGCAAAAGGATTGCTGATGTGCTGTATGGAAGATTGCCGAATATGTACACATATGCGCATAATATTTTATAACTTACTTAAATGTGTTAATAGGTGGGCTTGCTGTAGGTAACAGTAAACTACGTGGATAATGTAACCTGTCGAGTCAGGGGAAATGTGATATATTGGCTTACACGGTTCAAGAGTCCAGCTTGTCGAAACACTTGGATTTTTGTGCAAGATAGAATTTTTGCTATAAACAAAACACCACAAAAGTTTTAAACCAGTTTGTTTCAGGATGATCATAAAAATCCCAAGTAATCCAATACTCAATACGCTGCTGACCAGTGAGTCAGATTATTTCTGAGAGTTCATGGTATATTGGTCTTGGTCACTTCCGATGTGTAAAAATTGTGGGAAGATAATGGTATCTGTAAAAGAAATGTGTATACGCACAGAGGTATACATAAGTATGTGAAATGCACTGTGTATAATATATGTAAAAAGTCAATCATGCGTAAAATTTGTGGATGCAGCATCATCATCACGTAAGACCAAAGAAACGTAATACTTACACATTATGCATTGGCTCAGACACTGATTCAGCAGGTAACAAGAAGAATTCGTCTTGGTGGTTTATGAGACGATCAACACCGGCGAGCAAAGAAGTACGCCTGATTATTGTATTGCATTGAAAATGAGCATCATCGGTTAGTAAACCTAAAAATGAAAGGCGAGGGTGGTTTGCTGATGTTATTCTTCTTCTTTAGTGTGTGATGTCATATTGTTGTGTATGCTGTATACCAACATGCGTGCATAGCTAAAACAAGTTGAGGTGATGTTGGCGATGATGCAGAGTTGAGGAACTGCAATATATGGTGTAAAGCGTAGAAACAAGAAGTCGCTGGCAGTGCAATGGCATAGGGGTAAGTTAACCTGAAGTGAGTTCTTCAGCTAGTCAAACACTGGTGAGCTCTTCAGTCCACGTTCTGCTTTGGTCGTGAGCGGAGGTCTATGTCGGTCGTCAGTCTGTTTTTTGAGTAACAGAAAAAGGTTTGCTAGCATTCAACAAGCAAGCTACAAGCAGAACAGTAGAAAATAATCTTTTTTAATAAATCACCCCGTTCACATTTTACATATATACTACCTGTGTGAAAGAATTTTTTAACACAAACGTTTATTAATATTCATATTTTCGCTAAAAAGTGTTTTGTTACTTTATACTGGCAATTCATGATACATTGTTTTCTGATTGATCAGTCAAGGTGTGTTATTTTGGGAATGGAAGAATGAAAAGAGAGTGCGAGTGAAGAGAAATATACAAAAGTCGTGCAAACAATTTACCTTGAGGATATCCGATTATTGTTATCATCAAAGTAATCAAAATCGTCATCTACCGATCAAAATATCGATATATTGTTCATCAAAATCGATACACATTTTCAGTTTTACTCAGAATCTGCAAAGTTCTTTTTATAAAACTTTCTCGCCTCGAGTTTTCATTATTGTTGTTGGAGTAATCTACATAATACACGGATAACAATTTTCGTAAACATCATTCAGTAAGACAGAACAGAGGAATAAAGAAAAATACACTTGCTGCTGTATAAAAAGAAATCGTGCCGGTTTTATTGTGAGATTCAGTTACTGGGTCGTTATTGTCGGTAGACGATTCTCCCTCGTCATAATCATCAACGGCTACAATTTTTTTTACACCAGAGGAACTGTCATCACATGAGAAATACAAAGAACAAAAAACGTGTTGTTTTTATCACTTTTTAAAATTGGAAGCGTTATTATTATCATTATATTCCTTGGACTGAGTGGCAGAAAATTAATATTAGTAGTACGAGATAACTTTTAAAACAGTTGCATATATTCACACCAGATAAACTAATAATCAACACCAACCATCGAAGAAAAATTTCAGAGTGAATATATTTTTACCTGTTATTGTGACCATTGTGTTCTTATTTAATGCTACCAAGTCCATCTTCGCCCCTCATTGTTTTCTTATAGAAAGACAGACAGCAGGAGTGAGTTGAGTAGTGAAGTGAAGAAAACGCATTTTTTCCCTTATGCATTTTTATTAACATTGATCAACATACTTACATACATGCCTGCTAAAAGGTCCTACTCGTCTCGTCTTTCGTGATTGGACCCGAGGCTAATTAAACTCTCATTAATACGTGTCTCATTAACGTCTGTCCAAAAGGAACACAACAATAAGGAATAAATAGGATATATCGTCCTCTTTTAATGCACTGAGAAAACGTGTGCTTGAAAAAAATACTTCCTAAAAATCTTTTCTTGAATAGAAGAGAGGAAAAACAGTTAAGACAAGGATAAAGACTTTTATATGTGTGTATTGTAATGATCATAAAGGAGACTTGGGTTCGTTCGTGCATAATATTTCAAAGAGACGAAACTAATTAGTTACTACACGGTTTGATGAAAACAAATTCGATCAAAAAGCGATAAACAAGACCTTGTCAGAAAATAAGTTTTTTGTGCGCTCATTTGTGTGTACCACAAGAAAATATTGATATTTTTCTCTGTGGTGACTTTGTTTACAAAAACAGCGAAAGAGTGAAAAGTCATCATTGCTCATCTTAAACTTTGGGCAACTTAACAAAACTGCAACTAAGGAAAATCCCGTAAAAGGGTTTCTTGACGAATAAATTTGCTTTCCCCACTGATCATCGCTATCATCATCAAAAGAACTCACTCAACTCACACTTCACTTGAACAGACATAGATTTATTGTTTCAACAGACTTTGCTTATTATTATATTATTATTACACACTGTGCAAGCAAGCAAGAGAGAGAGAGAGAGAGAGAAGAGGCTCTTGATGAAAGTATAAAGTAAAGAATAAAGAGTAAGTTTTGTCGAGTGCTGCTTCGTTTCTTATTCTTCGGTAATCCTACTTTTGTGACAAAAGAGCGGAAGAGGAAACTCAAGAAAACCAAGCATCTCTCCCTTCGCCACCAAAAGAAAAGCAGTTATATTAAAAGCAGTAGTAATAATAACAACACTCAATACATACACTATTACTTTCAGATGTTTATGAATAAAAGTGACTGTCCAACACTGTGAGTTTGTTTACTCGAGTTGAGACAATAATAGAATCATAATAATAATAGAAGAACAGGAAAAACAACAAAATACAAGAAAACAATAACTCGTTCATTGAGTTTTCCCCTGTAAAATATTATTGTCTCTTTTACCAGTGCGTAAAGTGTGTATATCGCACCAGTGCTATTGTAATAGTTTATTATTATTGTTTGTTATCGTCATCACCGCGAAATCATAGTCTTGGCTTTCGTGTGTTAAACTCTTTTCCACTACTTCTTCGCTATTCATTTTACTGTGGGAAAAGTAAAAGAGAAGAGTTTCTGTTTAGCTGATCAAAAGAGAAAAGTACAGTGTTCAGTTTGTTTTTGTGTGGCTACTGATATTATTGCTAACGCAGATGAAACAGAAGCAGTTTTAAAGGAGCAAAACTTGGTTTTAAGCAGTGAAATCTATAAGAGAGCTCTTTACATCCGAAGCAATAAGAGGGCCAGTATATCATCTCTTAATGTTCTGCTCCTTTCCTCTATTCGCTGCCACATCGTAATCGTAATACAAGCAGGCAAGTAAATCTCAAGCCCTTACACATTGTTTAAAGAAAAGGAACAAGTAAAAAGTACATACAAGGTGGAACAGAATATATACAGTTTAAGACGTGAAAACTAAAAGTTGTTGTTTTTGTTGTTTGGTGCACTGCTCAAGTGATATTTTCAAGGAGATCGCAGCAGCGTAGGAAACTTTTCTTTATGCAAATATCTGCATCTGTGCGTTGTGTAAGATACACTTAGCCAGGTTGGTTTTACAGCTCCTAGTAGACTTCTCTAACATACAACAACAGAGAAAAAATTACTTACGTAAAGTTGTCGCGTACAAGCACAAATTTACTGAGTGGTTCTTATGTGGACGTGGAAAAGAGGAAACAGCTGGACAGTTGGATACTTTACTACCACAAACATTTATTGCAAGAAAACAAAAGTAGCAGCAAAAGAGAAACGTAATAATAACTAGCCAAAGTTCAATTTATATGTACAGTATAAGCGTATTTTAAGTGAATACTTTTGTTTTTACGAGAGAAGAAAAGGAAGAAAAGCATGCCCCAGGAGATGCCCTTGTTATATAACTTATAATTGTGGCAACTTACAATTTTCTGGGTGTTATAACAAAAGAATAGACAAGTGATTAATAAGGTGCCAAATAAGAAAAGAAGCAAACGTGAAGTAGACTTATTCGAGTACTACAAACAGCAAAACAAAAGGTAACAAAAGCAAAAACAAGCACGTAAACAAAATGTGAAGACAGGCGCGCAGACAGAGTAGTGAACTTTTTCTGCATTCTTGTCTATCTCTTATGTGAGTTACATACATAATTTAGACACACATGTGTGCTTATACACATGTATGTATAATTATAAACGGTGTGATGACCCGAACCGAATTCTCATAATAAATGCAGAGAAAGTAGTTTGGTAGTTAATACATTGTGTCTATAAGGTAGCCATGTATTTTTCATCCAAGGAAAGATAAAGTTTAGAGAAAGTGCATCTATCACTATTCTTTGTGATCTAGTTTTCTGCTGGAAAAAGAAACATGGAAAAATAGGTCGAATTACTTGGTCGTTTTACGTTTCTCCTGAAGATATCCGGCATCTCCGTGATCGTTTAAAGGAAAGTTTGTAATTCCTTTATGTAGTCTGTTTTAAGCTGGAAAAGAAGATTGCATATGCATAATACTCTCATGTAGTACATATGTCATCCGCACATGTACGCATTACTAACTGTATTACAGAGACAAGCCGAAGTGAATGAAACCAGAAACACTTAAATGCTAAAATTACCACGAAGATCACGTCTTTTGTAAATTATACATGTATAAAATACGGAGACGTCACTTTAAAAGGGACTTGCAGTCTTTAGGCTGGTTTTGGCTTGGTTGTTCTGGCAAAGCATTAATATATGAAGCTTGTATGTGTGTGCGAGAAAACGAGGGCAATATCAAATATTATTATTGCAGACACAAAAACTGTGTTCAGGAAAAAGGAAAACTGCTCACGGACGTCTCACACAGTCACACAGCCAACGACAACTGACTACTGACTTACTAGTAAAGATAGTAGTAGTATAAGAAAAAGAAAAGCTTAAAGTGCATGAAGTGAATTAAATTAGCTACTCTTACGGTTTCCTTCTTCACACTTACTTTACTCGTCGTTTTGTTAGTCGTTCCAAGTAATATAAATGTACTTTTGCAATTTCTCTCTCGTTCTAGCAAAACAGAACAGCTTATGCTACAGGTATTCATGTATAATGTAATATAAACGCCATATATACACTAGCTCGGTTCTATTATTATAACTTGGTTAGCCCTTTATTTGATTCTGCTACTATTCTGAAAACGTACGAACCAAGAAACCGAGAAAAAGGGCACGGGATAACTAATGTGATGATGGTGTAGCGACATGAGCATAAAATATAATATCATATCACATGTATATAGTGTAGATACACCAGAGCTGACACACATCATAATAAGTTGATATGAATATAAGTAAGGAAAAACACATTTACTTCTTTCACATTCCGCAAAAATTGTAATAGAACTGGGCTAAGACGAAGAGTCGCAATAATACGGGCGACAGGACGGAGAAACTCTAGCAGTAAAGTAAAAAGAAGAAGGAAAACGTTACGATTTACGACCCTTTTTCTCTGGCCACTGAATGGTATTATTACTATTACTGGTGCCGAGATGCGTGTTTGTCGGTGTGTGTGGTATAGTGCAGTGGTGAGTTGAAAGACACACCAGAGCTGTCCCTAGTTCGTTTAACACTTTTTCTTCTTATTTCCACACAATGTATGTACATACATAATACGCAGAAACACACATTTCTTCGTTTTCCTTTCATTCTGTTCATAGTAGGCTTTTACTTGCGGAGGTGGCATCCGATATACATCATCATCATCAGAAATGTGCTAACTCATCCTACATATTTTTCTCTCAGTGTGAACTCTCGTACACTCACATGTCAACCAACTACAATCAAGTCTGGTTACGCGACTCCAGAGAGAAATAAGACATAAGTAGGAAAGAAGTATAGTGAAAGCAGCCATCTAGAAGAAAAACAAAATGTCAGCTGGAAAAGGATTAAATAAAATAGCAAAGTAGAAGGAAGAAGAAAAAGAATAAAGCAAAAAATAACGACAAAAAGTAGGAGCAAACGTGCAAAACACAAAAAGAAAACTGGTCTGGACATGGATAAATTTTTGAGAGTAAAATACAAAGTGTACAAAAATAGTAAACGCATTCTTTAGAGAGAAAAGTACGTCACGCCAACCTTTTTGTTTTGTACCTGTCTAATGTTCTTTTTGTTCTCTTTCTCTTCTGCCTTTTCATTAATGCTGAAATGTCACTGATTCAACTAATGAGCATTTTTTGCCACTGTTTAAAGTTTTCCAGCTACTTGAGTGATTGAGTTTCCGGTATAAGTCATGTACGAAAAGTTTTGACCACTGTCCATTGTCCATATAGTCATACAGCACATGTGTGAGATGTACGCAGGCGGAAGATTGAATTTGAGAAATTATTATCGTTCGTTTTGAAGTAGTAACTCATTCTATGATACAGCTTTATACTTGCCAACTTGTTAGAATTAAGGCAGATTTCTTTGGTGAGCGAAATAAAACTTTCCTCGTGCAGAGTCTAATGCCTTATACGGGGCTACTCTTTTGACAAGAGAAAGGACTCCTTGTTTTAAGTTGGACCAATACATTTTTTTCTTTTAACATTGGCATTGCACACGAAGAAGAAGGAAGTAATGGTAGACTGGAGAGACAGCAGGAGAACAAGTAATGGTACTACTATAGCGTGTACAACCAGCAGTTAACATTTCCAGAGTGTGTTTTGTGTACATTCCTTTTACGGAAATCAAATTTATGGACTTTCTCCAGCCAAGCAAAGCTAGACAAGCATTTTTTGCTAGTAAATAAGAAAAAACTTCACATACCATGTAGAATTCTTGACTATACCACGATCATGCACACACACAGCCCCTTGCCACTATTCTTTATAAATTGACAACCGAAGAAAAAATATATGAGACGCACATGGAGGAGAAAAAAACTTGCCAGGTTATGGTTATAGTTTGGGTTGAGTGAAAGGAAAAGAAAAGTGGAGAAAACTGAAAGAGCTCAAGAACAACTTAACCCTCATCATCGTACCATTTTTATTTTCGTATCGGCTCATCGTCATCATCATCATCTTCTTCATCGCTTTCACCTAAAAAAGGAGTAAACACACACACACACATAACATACGCATAAGGGAAAGAACACTCACACTTATAGAATAAAAGCTACTGGTGGATTGTTATTTTTTTATCGAATCCAGTAACTTTTTTGTTTGTTCATACAATACCGTCTTATGACTGAATGAGTATCATGCTGTTGTTGTTGTTATTGTGTGCTGTATACTGAACTCAAGTAAAAAGATAAGGAAAAGGCTTGTAGTCAAGCCTTACTTCTGAACACAATACTTTCCAAAACAAGGGAACAGCAGGCAAGCTGTCAGGCGGTTGAACGAAGCATAAAGAGAAAACAACGTGTACAAAGTTAACATATAGTTTTAACGTAACTGACTGAAAGAAGCTTTCACTTTTCATACGGAAAGTTGGTCAAACGTAACAAGCTAAAAAGAAGGAGTAGGCAGGAGTAAAAAAAAGAACAAGGACAGGGCTGGATTGTTACCTTTTTTCTTGCCTTTTTTCTCATGATCTATCTGAAACAGAAAAACACAGTGGTATACGGGGTAAAAAGATACACATTGCAAACTTTAGTTTGTCTATGTGGTATAGTGGTATATGTACATATTTATCAGTTTATATAAGAAAAATATATTTCAACCACAAATTATGTAGACCCAATAATAAAACGAGTATTGTAGTTGGCTATCCCCACCCCCGCTCACATATCACACACTTAAGAAACATACACTTATACTTTACGCTGTTCAATTTTGGTATAAGATGACATAAATAGAAAATCATGAAAATGAAAACTAGTTAGAAAGCGGAAGAAGGCGAGGTTAGATTATATCTTGCTTCTTTCTCAACAACAATATTGTTGTGAGTTTGTATGTACATTATTATACACTAAAATAATTTTTTGTCCACAAAAACAGCAATACAAAATGGCTTTACTATTATGGTTGTATGCTTGAAGCCTAGTAATGGCTGTAGAAGTAGTCGCGGTGGTGGTAATGTATAGGATGTGGATAGAATTTGACAAGCCATTTTACAAACTATTTGCCAACTTTAACAATTAACCTGATCAAGGAAAGAGCAGCAGAGAGAAGGAGTGTTTGAACGAGTGAAGCATGAACGACCGTGTGCTGTATACTGTTTCTTTAATGTTATAATGTGGGTACATGGCTTAATAAGTAGGTACACACACAAAGGTTCTCAAACTTAGATTCAGAGTAAAACTTACTTGAGTAGGTGGAAATAGAAGAAGAGAGTGAAAGGAGGAGAGAAATAGTACTTCTAACCGTTTGCTGACATTGTGTATAGTAGTTTTGGGTAAAAGTGAAAGCAACTTTTTAAAATGGGATTGTGTAATAGTATAACGGTGTCTCTATTTGGTTTATTTATACAGAGAGCTGAACTACTGGAGTTGGAGTGAGAGAAACTCGTTTTTTCCTAAGAAGAAGGTAACGGATATACAAAAGTGGTGGTAGTAGTGGTAAAAAGCCCAGGACCTGCTGCCGTGGAGTACTAGGACAAGAGAGACAAGGGATTTGTTTCAGAGCTTTGTTCATCCATTACTTACTTACGCTAAGTAGCATTAATAACATTGCTATTACACTATATATATGCCCATGCGTGCAGTATATCTGATCTGTCTTGTATAAAAGCAGAGTATTCTTGTCGCTCTGCCTAATAATATGTATCATTCAGTCAGACATGCATAAAGTTCAGTGACAAGTCAAACAGTCTCTCTTTCACTTTTGTCTATCGTTCACATTTTGACTACCATACAAATATAGATGCCCGGATATAATATGACTGCTTTGTGTAATATGTGTCACAAGAGTGTAAAGTAATATGACTGATGCTTAAAAAGCGTGTGAAAGTGAAACAGTAACTTTTGTTCAAGTGAAACGCTACAGTGACTTCAGTGAGCCAAAAGAGTCTCAATTTTCGTAGTAGAAATAGAAATTCTTCGATAAATTTACAAGTATAACGAAATGTATAAGTTGTAATAATATTTGTGTGTATGTATCTGACGCAGAGAGACACATCCCTTTTTACAATAGATTATTTTATTCTGACAGATCAAAAACAAAGCGTCGTATAAGGACAAAGATCCCGTTGCTACTTCATCCTTTTTCCTCTATTCTCTTTTCCCTCTCACTTTAGATGTGTTAGTAACTTCATTAATGTCGATCTGTTTGAAACAGGATAAAATTTATCATAGCAAATAATTGCATAGACTAGAGACTTAGAGTTTATAATGGAGTTAAGCAGAATTCAAGTGAATCACTTCAAAACAGCAAGGAAAGTAATCATCCAAGTGTGACAAACATACACTGGATAAGCCACAAAATATACCTATAAAATTTATCGCACTAAAGCAGAGAAAAGTAACTATATTATTTCTACTTGTTCAGCTGGAAGTAACTCGAACGGTAAATCAGGCAAGAGTATAATTTTGCTAGGAATATACATAAACCTACAAACAACAACCGCAAATGTATAAAATATGAGAGAGTTAGACAGTTGTTGTGTGTGATCTTGGCTGCGTTACTTTACTAATTTAATTTTGATTAAAGCAAAGTAATTTGCGCGTGCAAAGGAAATAGCATAAAGCGTCAAATGTACTACTGTACTCCTCGTAATTGGACCTTTAGTGATCCTTTGCTCTATACATTTAACTTAATTTGCTAAGATGGAGCCAAGCAGTTTTACATTAAGCCGTAGTAGCTCGGATTGTAGAAACAACGACGGGAACGTAAACATCAAAATGTGTCAGAAGGACAGTAGTATCATCACAAGTTGTAGTAGTTGCATTAGTGCTAGTTACAGTGAACATACCAGTGAAACTACTGGTATACATAGAATCAGAACTCGAAGCAAAAGGGGAAACGCCATCATGATCAACAACAACAGCAGAAGCCGCATATGCTCTCCTCTCCATCATCTCTTTTTTGTATTCGCACTAATACTGATATGCTCCTCAGTGGGGGAGTCCCATGTCAGTATCAATGAGCATGGAGGATACGAAGATGTTGTCGTGTCTATCAGCAAAGAAGTCCCACCGATCGCATGTCAACAGCTCATCCAAAACATACAGGTTGGTCTACTTGAATTTTTATTTTTTATTTATATTTACTTTTTATTATGCATTCCGCTGCTGATAGTGCTTTTTGTTTGAGAGATTGCAAAATATGTATGTTCAACCTATATAAAAGCTTGCTATGTTCTTTTTATATTTTTACTTGTAACTGTTATCATAAGTTAAATGTTATTGTAGCAAAACCGTCATGATGCAATATTTATTGGGCTGCATGCATGGAAGCGTTTTATTGTGAAGGAGATTTGTTGACCAAATAAATAACAAGTTCTTCAATTACTTGCTGGACTTTTCATGTACTTACATTGCATAAAACCAAACCAATCCCTTTACTTTATCTCTCCTTATCTACTTCGTTTTTAGATACAAACAAGGGCCTACGTCTAGCTGTGTATGTACGATTATCTTCCCAGTGCAAACCATCGTAGCATGAAAAAGAGTTTATCAGAAAACGGAGAGAAACGAAAATTATTGTTATTACTCATGTCAACACGTTTACCCGCTAATTTTGTACCTTTTGCTATTTCCTTGCACGGAAGACTTAAGGAAGGGAGGGGTTGGGTATGGTATGACTCTCATCCTTTTCTGATTATATGGCATGGTTGGTGTCTAGCTGTACATCAAACTTTCCCCATGCGTTCATATATACCTAGATAATTCACTGTTGTTGTTATTGAAGAAGGAGTAGCAAAGGAGGGAATCATGTCACATCATCAGCGAGCCATCACAACCATCATCATCATCGGAGTAAAATTTACTTGACATGAAAGGCAAACTTTTAAATTAGGGAGTATGTGTTTTGAAATCCCAGCGGTCAACAGCATGAAGCACTCAACAACGCTACACTTTACGTGACATGCCGAAGCTGACTATGTTTCTGTGAAAGTATGCAAGTCCATGTTTTCAATTTATTTATTTATTCATATCCACGTAGTACATCAAAAAGTTATAAGTGAGTATGAATAATAATTTCAATATGGACACGTAGCAAAAACAAAGGGCAACTTTATACACTCAAACACTTTTTTGTACCCATTTGTTCTCTTCTCTTATGAAATACACGAGAGACGAAAAGTAATAAATAGAATGTCAAACGCTGACTTATCGAGAAAAATATGAATCAGTAGACAAGCGATGCCCAAAGAGAATATTAATATCACTTGTGTAACATGCTTGGCTTCCTGCTGCATACGTAACGTACATATTTACATGAAGAGTTGTAATGTTGTAAATAGTGTGGATTTAAGATTAGCATGTCACTGCTATTTTGTTACTACCCTTGTGAGTGAATATACTTTTACGGTTTTTTATTAACGCCCATCTTAAGTTTCACATTTTGTGGATTTTCATACCATCAAGCTTGCGTGATTGTTACAACGAGTTAATATGTTATCATTTTCCCTAAGCATTAGACTGCTTCAGCCGATGTTACTGAGTCCATTTGCGATGCTGATGCTGGAAAGGGGAGTCCATTTTTATTATGCTGACTACAATCACGAACAATTTTTCAGCAGAAATATAGATAGTAGGTTTTAGGTAAATGACATAAATGAAATTGATCGTGTTGTTGGTGGCCATGCTCATGCATCTTTTACAAATAATAAGTTGGAAACAGGCAGACAGTATTTCAAAAAGAAAAACTTGAAGCGGACCACGGCCACGTATGTTTACTTTATAATAGGAGAGAATGCAGCAGTTACTATTTTTTGGCTGGGAATACTTGCTTGCATGACAGAGACATAACAGGAACATGACATAGATCTGTTGACAGGAACGCAAATCTTGAGGAGTGACGACAACATTCGTTTTCAGAATCGATTTATCCAGACGATGTCAAAGTCAGTAGAAATGAATATGGATATGAACATCATAGCATATCAGCATCAGTCGTCTTCATCATCATCCTAAGAAGTCAAAAAGTTGTAAAAATGAGATTTTTTTATGGTTATCCTTTCTGAAAAAATAAAGATGATATTGGCGATTGCCAAAAAGAAAAACTGGAGGTTTTCTTGCGACATGAGATGAATGGATATAAGAAGATTGAGAGACGGTTAGTTACGCATCTGCGGCTGTATACTGAAAGATCTTATATAATTTTTCAGTAGTGTGGAAGGAATTCTAAGAAACGCTAGCCAGATTTTTTTTCGTAAAATAAAGAGATATATATCTAAAGCACATGCACATAACATTTTGCACTTGAAACATAACATGAAATCATGAAAAAACGCCACGCAACTTGTTTGTAAACGTTCGAACGTGACTTGCTCCCTTTGGCAGTTGAAGTTGAAAGAGATGTAGTATCTCACTCTCGTCCCGTGAGCTGGCTTGAAATGTCACAGCACCAGTATAAAAGCATCATGGATTTGATTTGATCGTGTGCGTGTAGTGTATTATACCCCGCTTACTCACTCCTTTTGTGTCTGGAACTTGAAGAGTTTCTCATGTCATACTTTCTATCTGATATCAACTCAAGAAAAATGCTTTTTATTATTGGCAAAGACCATTATTATATCATGGATATGGAATATGAGAGTCACATGACGGTTTGAATTATAGACGAATTTTTTAAAACAAGACGAATAAAATAAAAAAGATCATTTCACAATCACAGTCAACTTTTGACATAAAAAGGGAATATGAAGTAAAAGTTATTTCATTCCGTTCCACTTTTTCTGAGATATGCTTTAACTCAAGTTAAAATGCAGATTTAGTTTGGATTTAGTTTATCATTTGTCATCCATCAAAGGCATTTGTGCCGGTGTTTTATGGAAGTGGAACTGGTTTTTGAACTTTTCGTTAATATTGTGACTGATGTTGTAAATGTATATAGGTACATGTTTTATGTGTATGAATCACACACAGATCATATTATTATGTCCATAATATGCAATAAAAAGCTTCAAAGCGAGGAATGCTGATACAAGCAAAAATTACTTTTTAACCGGAAATGTTGAACTGCTGAAAAGTGACAAATGGCCAGACAAGGTGTAGTGCCTTATCTTTAGTTAGGGCGATAGGAGCGAGACAGAATATATTTCCTTGTATATGTGTATATAGCAATATATATTTATGCTTGTGGCAAAACTGAGCTTTTCTCTTTACTTTAATATGTCACACACGGATGAGCATGGGCATAGACAGCCGCAATCGCAATAATCACAGATCAAGACGCAACAACCGCAACCGTCGCTGCGACTTTTTGCACGACACACCACACCATCAGTATAATAGAAGTAGCAAAAGCACTTTCGTGTAGCTGCTGTCCCACTACCGTGTTAAGAGAAAGCTTCTGATTGACAATAATCTCGAAAGCAAATAATAGGAAATGAAGGGATAGATGGGAGGATCCTCTGTAAAATTCTATTTTCTTGTCTTCTTTTCTCTCTCTCTTTTCCTTTCTCACTTGAAATGTTCCTGGAGAGAAAACAAGTTCATTCCTTTTCTGCTCTATTTCCCACAGTCCAACGCAATTTTCGTGTATGGCTTTTGAGTTGATAGGTTGTGTGAGTAGGAAAGGAAAGTATATCGAACGAGAGAAAATCACATGCAGAAGGTGTAGGTGTAGAACAAGCAAGATAGAAAAAAAGCTGTACGTGTTTAGCTGTTGTAAGTATGTTGGTGGTGGCGGTGGAAAAATATATGGTTTCTTTTCCTTGACTGCTCATTCTTGTTTCGTATAATTCTGTTAACACATGTTTTGCTGAGGTAAGGATTACACGCATGGAGAACCTGAAACAAGGAGAAGGCACACGAAAAAAACAGAGAAATGGGACAGAAATGTGTTCCTTACGCGACATTCCTATACATCCATATTACGTCTTGAGTAAAAACTCTTTTGTGGCTGTAAACTTATAGGAGTTGTATAAAATGTTGTAATGCTCACAAATTTTTCTTGTATACTTGGTCGGCTCTTCTGGTACGGTCACCTTCTTCACCTGTACGTATCTTAGGTATCAATGGACATTGCTGAAATATGTGTGTGGGAGGTTTCAGTTGCTTGTTAGAAATATTAATCCTGGCTTAAACAGAGAGATTCTAATAAAAAAGTTGCAAACTTTTTTTTACTTGTGTCGAAGAGGTTAGAAATAGATTAGTTCTTCCTTCTCAGGATAAATCTCTGGTGGTATACAACGAGCAAAGAAAGATTTTCGTTCGTAAATCTTATGAAAGCACATTTACCATCTAAAATGCCAAATACCGGCGCACCACTGATGGTGGTGAGAGAACTGAGCGTGCATACTAAATTCACTAATATGCCACCTACATACCAAGTGCAACGAAACAGAATAGAGCACTGGTCAACTCACAAAAGAGCAGTACAAAAAGGTCAACAACACTTGACTTGACGTGATGGAGAGAGGGTAAGAGGTATTAGCTAATCTAGGGAATTAAAAGCAGGAAGAAAAATCCTTTTTCATGTCTTCGTAAGAAAAGTTTTTACAAAATCGGTACAAGTTTTTATGGTTTATAGCTAATGTAACACTTATACCCGATTAAGGCTTCTCTTTCATCCTTACAAGTAAGTAATAAAATAAAATTTGGCAGGACGTTGTGATTTTTTAATGTTTTATAATCCAGTCAGCAGCATTTACAAGAAAATCTTTTGACAGGTAAAAGGATAAAAGGAATACTGAAGATTGTCACTCAAAAACAACTTATGTACATGAGTATATGTGGGTAAGCATCAATAATCGTAATCATCATCATAATTTGTGCATCTTCTATGAATTTTTATCACACGTCAAGTTTTTTATGGTTTTTCTGTTACAACGAGCGATACACCATGTTTCGGCATTATTGTTGTTATCAAAAAGCTAACAATTTTCTTTCACTGTCCGCCGTCCGTTGTCTGTTTGATCCGTCTTGACGTTTTTTAAGTAAAGTGAAAAGTTGTTTCTTTTTGTCCATCCCCTGATTTTTTTATTTAACTTATCATGAGATGGTGTGTATCTTGTGGTTGCATATCTTGTATTGTTTACCACATTCAAATAGACTTAGTCAAGCCAGCATATAAAAACAACATCCGACAGCATAAAATATTATGTGTTTTATATAACAATGTAAATGTGAAATCTCCGGTAATTCACCAACCACGATGAAAATGATGGTGTTGATCTGACACTTCTCCCTGGTACTGCTGCGGTATTTTTCTGGCAACTTAAATGAACTGGAGTGATTTCATGTTTCTTTTTATTATTTTTGAGTAAATGTAAAATGGGAATAAGGAAAGTGTAAGCACAACAATATTTTCTGAGCTTTTTGATTTTTTCCCTGTACATTTTCGGGGTTTTCTGTGTGTAGGAGGTTTTGTGTAAAAGGGAGAGGCGAAGGATGCGCCATGTATTTATTTCAACGAAAAAAATGCGAAACATTAGTACTCTTTTTCTACCTCACAACAACAACGCCTGTAATACACACGTAAACGTAGTATACGCATGTGGAATATTTAGAAAAATGATAATATCAAAAGATTTTGTTGCCAAAACCAGTATTATGATTATTATTATTGCCATCACACGCTTATAATATTATTACCTGCTATATAATATATTATTACAGTAGGTTATATAATAATGTGTGCAACTGCTATGTTATGACAGACACTTTCAACTTCACTTTTCATATCAGGCATATCACCATCACCAACAGTTTATCTATATGTGTATCATTCCTCCCGTCTGTGGATGATGATGTAACAAATTTTGAAAAAAGAGAAGACACCGCACAGGGAGGAGGGCAGGCGACAAAACCAAAGATATTTTTCCGCTGTATATATTTGGCGAGAGGGAAATCGTAAAAACTTCACTTGTTTTCTATGCGGTTTTTGTATAAAAACAATATAAAATATAATATGTTTATGCGTACAGAGTCTGTACTCCCGCATATCTTTACGCAATATCATGTTTCCTTTTCGTGTTACGAATTTATTTACTATTAAAATATATTAGACTATTATTCTTTTAATACTGCTGTTTGCATGCAAAATGATTGCCCTTCGGTCAATTTTTCAACTGTCCTCCAGTCACAGTACAAGAAGTCCACCACCGCCACAACGACGGTTGGTTTGATGTTTTGGTACTTTCATCCAACTCATTCCTTTTTATTCACATCATCATCTAGCTACAAAAAAATAATGACATACTTTCTCTGGCTGTTTTTTGTACTCCGCCAACAGCAATACAGAGTACATTATAAACTCTTTTAGATGTATTTTAGCATGCAATATATATAGCATGAGTGTTCTTGTTGTTAGTTATGAAATGAAGAATGAAACAAACATTATTATTATAATATGAGACATAAGCAGCTCAAGTTGACTTTTATATCCTTTATTCATATAAATGCTGGTTGTAATAAGCAAAATGGGGAAAAAGGTTAAATCGATCCTTTCAGACTGAATATTATTATTAGTTGACTATGTGGAGCCTCTTTCTCGCCATCGTCGTAAAATGATTCGCAACTATTTTGCTTTCTCTTCCGCCTTTATAAGTACTTATAAATATGGCTTTACCAAGTAAAAATGATTCATGTGACATAATAATAATATTTGTATATGAAAAAAGACTGAAAATAAGCATCTTTTGTACATATAAAAGGAAAACAGAGTTAATAGCGGCAGGGCTATTATGTACGATGATGATGACGATATGATGGAAAAGAAAAAAGTTTAGGCAGTTTAGCATGGCCTGGCAGTAAAAAAAGCTTGAAGGAAATGTTGATGTAATCAGGGATAGTTATCATCGCTCATAAGGCAAAAAGGGACATAAAACTGGAACATTATGCTTAAATATTACAGGGAAGCGATGTAGGTCTTTAAATATTTCTGAATAACAAGACGTGAGCACATGGTGGCGCTTAAATATATATTTTGTATGGAACTTTATACACATGCATGTTGTCCTAATCATTTTCATTCATTCATCTTTTATAATAATAGTAGCACAGCACATATTCTTCACTATATAGTCGTATTGGTATGTGTACATTTTAAGTGTAATATTATTTTCGGCCAGCTCAAAGTCATCGTCTCCTCAGAAGTATCAAAATTCTCATCCATAATTGAGCAGTGGCATTTTCATGGACGGCTGTTTAGGCGATGGAGGTGGTGGAGGTATATGGCTGTGTGTGGTGCCCCCGTGGTCCTTGTTATTCTTTATTTTCTGGTTCTTTTCGTCTTTTTGCATATTTCTAAGCTCATTATATGCTATAGACTAGTCTAGTTTGTACTGCTCAGCGTCGCGTGGTTTACTTTTGTGACAAACATTTAATGCAGCATGACGGCGCAGCGGTTTGTGTGTGGCAGCGGTGGATTTTAATAATGTAAATAAGAATCCTATTTTTCGTAATAATCAGGTAAATTGTATGCTGGCTTTGTATTGAATTTCCTAGTTTTTATAATTTTTATTGGATTTTTTGAATATATATGCAAACAGAGTATAATGAATGAGTGTTGCCTTTGTTGCCACAAACATAAGCTCACTGACACGAACCAAACACTCCCTTTCCAGTTTAAAGTAAAACTGTATAAAATGCAATCCATTTTTTGTAGGAAGTAACAAAAGAGTATTGTAATAAGCAACCCATCATGCATGACTGAAGTGATAACAAAATTAAAATAATTTTTGCATAGTGCTTCAATCCTTTTTGTAATGGACAAATGAACGCGCGTGGGTTGTGGTTCATGTGTGACTTATAGACATGGTGTCAAAGACAAGTATTCGTTCAGATTACTGGACAGGGTAAAATGAGTATTGTTATGATGAAGAGATAATAACTCAAATAACTCATCATGACATAAAAGTGCAACATACTGTGGACTCCTGTATAGCAGGTATTAAATTTTGAAAAGTGGAAGTAATCAAGTTTCTGGTCAAGCACATGTGTTCATACTTTTTACCACATACTAATACACACGTGTGACGTAGACTGAGCTATTGCATTAAAGTCGGGTTACTAGTAGTTCTAAGGCAATATTCTATAAAAATGTTTGGATGCACGGATGATATTTGATGATTATATAAAATGTACGTCTCGGGTTAGTCGGTGATGTATAATAATCGTGTTTCTCCCCACATTGCTAATCAGAAAAAAATGAAAAGCCACACACGAAAAATTTAATTTTCATTAAACGCCGAAATTTCCAGATTTTCATCCAGCTGAGAAGCATAAAGTTATTCAACTATAAGTGCAGTGTGATGCATTGTTTAAAGGCGATTTCTTATAATGTATGAACATGTCCACGTCCATCGATGTTGGCGACCCGGAAAACCACTTTATCAACTTGCCCATTTCACTGACTTGTCATTTTCAGTCTCTTTCGTTAGTTATGAACTCACTTTTGAGATTAGTGTATTAACAAAAATCCATAGAACACGTGTAGTTCCACAGCAATATAGTATATCTGAAAGATACTACAGACTACAGAACAGAGTTTTGAAGCATTTAAAGTAGATATTTTTATGGGAAGGCAAGATAACATGACTGAGTATGAGTGACTATATGACATTTTCATACTTTAGAAAGTTACAATATTACGGCTGTGCGTGTAACAAGTGTAGTAAATGTTATTGAAATGCAATCCAAAACATATCTGTAGAAATCATAGAATTTCCAAAAAGAAAAATCTCTTTTTTTGTTGTTCGTGACTGAATCAGGGAGGCAGAGTTTGAAATGGGAAAGCTATCCCAAAAAGGTAAAATAAACACATTCAGAACTGCGTACATCCTCTTCATAACTCAGAATCAAAAGCCATAGGAAATTCACGTAGTTGAAGAGAAAAAACTGACTTTTATCATTCAGGTAGTATAAACAACATACAAGTCAACGAAGAATACAATCAGCATGTCGTACTTCAGCATTTTCATTCTATCATAATCATAAACGCACATCACATAAAAAATCTGTGGAGAAGTAGAAACGCAGTGCAAAGTTATTTAAGCTCTGTTCTGCAGAAACTCGTTCAGAGCACTTATTTCCCAATTCAAGACAGCCACACCGAAATTATGGCAAAATGCATAAAGCCATTGCTGGTCTCGATTCTAGCCAGGTAGGTACAAAGTCAATGCTCAGCTCGACTTTTAGCCAAACAAAAAAACGGCATAAAGAAAATGGAAAATATGAAAGAAAAGTTGTGTGAGAAGGAAAAATTGATATTCCACAATCAAAACGAGCATCATCTCATAAATATAAATCTGCTCTTCAACTTTTCTGCACTTTTGGTTAAAGAAGGCTACAAAGAATATGAGGAGCACGGTTGTGCCTGTGTGGAGAATGTTGGAGATGCACGGACTGTATTGAAAAACTGAGATGAGAGCATGAAGGAGACAAGAGGAGAACAATAAAAAAAACTGTTTGTTTTGTATGCAGCTTGTTATTTGGTGCATGACGATTCTTTTCAAGTTGCTTGAGATGCGTCTCTGCAACAGTCAGAGTCAGAACTCAACACTCTTCTGGTCCAATATTTACTTGATGCTTACTTGTAAGCAACACAACTTTTCAAACAAAACATACAGCAAAAAAGAGTAATGTATGTACACCAATATACCTACTTGTTTTTTTATTGTGAATGTAAAGCCATGATGTGTTTTCGAATGATAACTTTGTGTGCAATACGACACATTGTAAAAAAAAACATGCAAAAAACTGGAGAACAAGCACTACACTATTCACGAATCACGATATAATTCATCTTTTTGATTATTGTTGTGGCATAATACAAGAAGCAATAAAAAAAACTTGTACAAAAATGAAAACACGTCCGTCCGGCAAAATAGAAGACAGACAAATCCCATTCTACTTTGAGATGTATACCCTTACGCATGTAAAGTTTATAATAGCTAAAATGGAGAGCATGGCTTTAGAATCGGAAGTATTTGGCGTATTCAATGTCCATACTGGACAAAGTTTTTGTTTCTTAAAGAATAAATAGACATGTTGAAAAAACTCCAACAAGAAAAAAATAGCAGCAGCAACAACAAGTTTGAAATATGACATGACATTTCCATACAGTTAAGTCAAGTCAGACACACTTGAAAATGTTTGTTTGTAAAAATATTATGATGTAAGCTGGAATAAAATTTCCCTTTTTTGACTGACTCTTTGTGTCTATCCATCTCGGCGGTAGTTTAATTCGTTTTCTTGTATTGCGTGATTTCATGTCGATTGTCTCCACTTCAGTAGTTACCATTCCCTCTTGAAATTTTAAGTATATTATGTAACATTTTTGTAGCCTTGAACATGTAACATTTTTATATCATGAAGTTATAAAACGGATTTTTTATGCCTTTCCTCTTAACCAACCCTACAATTTCATCTAATCATAAACCAATAGTTTTCCTGTTACTGCCGTTCGTTCTTCGTTCAGATTTGAGAAAAAATGCATAATAGAAATACACACATGATGTGCGACTGTTTTATGAAACTTTGAAATGTGGCATGACTGCTGTTGTGCCAAGTTTATCATGAACTATCATTCTTACAGCTTCTAAAATGTGTACGTTTTGCAGTTAAACTCATCAAAAAGTTTCAAACTACAAATCAAGCGCTACGTGTGTGCTATAAAACCCACCTAAAGTCATTATCAAAAATGCAGCAAAAGATACATTTAGGAAAAAATTAAGCTTGGAGGAACAACTCATCATTAGAACTTCACGATGATCATCTTGACTCCAGTTGACCTCATACGTACAACATAATGCTTACAAAAAAAAACAAGAAAACCAACAAAAATTAAAACCAACAAGAAAACCAATTTTCACAAGAGATTATGCTGATCTGGAAATTGGCTATAAACCTGTAAAGAAAATTGGGAGTGTCCTGAGTAATTATAAGGACAAAAAGCTAACCACCAATCAAGCTGTGATCTACGAATGGCCATGTGATGGAAATGAAAATGAAAATTGTCCAGGAATATATATTGGTGAATCACGGAAAGGAGCTGAAACAAGAGCTAGTCAGCACTTACACCACGCAAAGAACGGCAATCTTAAAGACTCCGCAGTAGCTGACCACGCTTGTGTTAAAGGCCACATCTTTGACCCTTCCAAAATAAAAGTACTAGAAAAAGAACCAAACACTTTCCGTCGAAAGGTCAAAGAAGCCCTCTACATTCAAGCAACACCAAATACCATCAACAAGAATAATGGAAAACCACTCAATTCTATTTGGACTCACATCCTGAAAGAAAAATTTTCAAAAGAAAAGTTTCCCATGAAACCCAGCCAAACTGGAAATTGATATTTTTTGTTGTCTCTATTTGAATTATAATTTTATCTTAACTTGTGTCGTAGTTAAAATTCATATTTTATTGTTGTACGAATTTCTCCCTGAAGAAGATAATTGTAAATTGTCGAAAGCTCGGAATAAATTACTTATCCCTACCACTTAGAATCCCGTGAATATCCTCTATTTCATATCATTTTATACTATATGTAAATTTATGAGTATGTATATGTAAAAATATTTTTATAAAACAGTGGAATTACTGAGGAATTTATTAAATGCTTTTTAAAAGAATAATTTGCTATATATGGATAATATTTGGGGTAAAATGAATTTTCATGCTAATCAAACCGTTTACAGTAGGATGTATCTATAAAATTCATATTACAACGCAAAAGGTATTTCCTCCTTACTGACTTCAAATTGGTACAATTCAACCTAATATGGTCGCCGAAAAATGACTTGAAGTCAATGTATTACAAAAAGGGATTAATCATCAATATGGACTCTAAAATATTTGCGATAAAAAGTATATTTGTACTATGTTTTTTTTTGTTTTTTAACGTCTAATATATTCCTTTAAATGATTTTTTGCTTAGCTTACTGCAGTTAGTTTGCAGCTCTGTTTGTAAACGCACTGGAAGTACATGTCTTGATCTATACAATGTTCTCGGTTCTTTTTATTTCAGCGTACATATATTACTCCACTTATCATATTTTCTTAAACAACACTTCCGAGACATAAATAACTTAAAGTTCAAGGCTTAAATCAACCTGAACGCTTTATATTTTTACTTAAGGTCTTGATTTGTATAGTCTCAGTATAAAATCTTACAACTTTGGTCTATATTCATGTTTTTATAACAGGTACAACATTTGACTAATTATCTTTTATGTAAAAGTATAATTCTTCTTGACAACAAGGAAAAGAAATAGTTTCATGTGTGCTTTACTTTACAATTTACTTGTCTGAAAATTTTACTGTTGCCCATCCGAAATAAATTTTAACTACTCCCAATAAAACCACCGAAAATCTAGAAAAATTAAACGGGAATTTGTCTGTTTAACTGTTATGCTAAAATGCCTAATCTACCGGAATTTCTCTTATTGTTACTCATTAATAGTAGTACATATTGCACCACCGCTTTATACCATGAATATATGGCGGAAATCGGAATAAATGCGGTAAATGCATTTTCTGGGTGCACCATTCGCGTTATTAATTTCAATGGTCTGAATATCAATTTTCTAATTGTCACCCAGCCAATTATACTGCTTCGCTATTTTGCATTTGCAGACGAAATGCCTATATACCCATACGAGTGGATATCATCCGGATGTGAAGGTTCGGTAAAACTAATTACCAAATCGAACTACATTAATGTATCCAGAACATACGTTAATCTGTTCACAAGTTACCATTACAATTTCCGAAATAGAAAGACAAGGTGTCAAACAAATATATATTTTTATCCACCAAGTCAAAAAATAGCTCCATCTATATATTCTAAAACACACGTTGGAGTAGTCATAAAAGACCCATTCTGGATTAAGTACGAATTCCCACCAGTTACGTCCGACGTATTACAATTAAACCAAATTAGCACCGTGCCAAAATATTCCATTCTTATTTGCAAACCAAATGGGCTTACAGTCTGCTATAATGATAACGAAAAAATAAAGTGGGTTAATACTGCCCTGGGATTTCCTAACAAAGTGCGTTTGTTCGATATTCTGCTTTATTTGGAAGTCTCGTCTGATCGTCAAGAATCATACATATTCTGCACATACTGCAACAAATGCAATACTTACAAATTTGTGTACCTCGGTTCATTTACTTTATCTGAAGGTATTAGGCTGAAAGATTTTACAACCCTGATAGACACAGTATCAAACCTAAACCCAAATTTTGTAAATGTTCATCTTCAAATTTACATGTCCCAGTATGACGACCTTAAAAAACCTAATCGAATATCCAGCAGAGCTGTTTTAGAATATGTCCATACAATTTCAGTAAAAAAGGCATTATTTATGATGTATTTAGCTGATATAATTATCATTGCAAATATGCTGGGAAATGGTTCAGATATCAATTTCGTTAACTACGAAAAACCCTTGGAAAAATATAATCATTGCGAAAATTTAAATAATAATGCAGTTCACCCCAAACTACGTCCTAAAATAGTGAGTCATGCTCCGAAAAGTGGTAATTCAGTACAAGAACTGGGATTACTCATTCGAAGAAATAGATTACTATTTGTAAGCTGTCACAAGAAACGGAATCATTGGGTTCATCAATTAAAGGAACTAGTTGTTGTGTTTGACTTATACACATGGTTTCTCTTAGTACTATTTATTTTCTTAGTGTCCTGTATTTCAAACTATTTATCAAAGCCAACAATCAAGATACGAAAACTTATGCCGTATATTGACCTGAACACAACGTTCCGATTATTTGCAACAATGCTAGAACAATCGTCAAATTTATTTGATTGGAAAAATTATACCAATAAGGTAGCTTTTTATTTTTCATTTTCGTCCATTCCGTTGGCAATGCTTATAATTATGAATCAGTATAAAGGTGACAACATCAACAGACTTACTTTGGAGCCGTCTCTTATTCCTTTTGACACATTTGGAAGATTGGTGGAGCACAAATTTAAAATATACTCTCGTCCTATCCGACTAGGCCAATATTCTTTTTACAAGCATTTTCTAGGAATTAAAACAGACTATACTCAAATAAGTAGACATGAAGCATTTCCCATTGTTTCGCAGTTGTGGTTTGAAAAATTAACGCCAGTTGGTATCTTGAAAAAACTTAGCGCGGTAACAAATGAGATCTCAGAACGATCTTGGCTGTACTTGAACAATTCGGAAATACATCCAAGTTGGAATGGTACATCTGTTACAAATTTATATGAGGAAAATACATATTCACTAATGGAATCCCATTTGGAAGAGTGCGACAAATCAGCAGTCATTTTAAGTGAAGAAGATAGTATTCCAATGTATAGTTCTCTTAAGGTAAACGAAAAGCCAGCATTTATGGGAAAAGAGATATTAAACGAATGTTTTAATTCATATAATTATTTTGGGTACTTTCCTAATCATATGCTGGTCAGAGCAAGGTACTTTTTTGAGACAGGTATTGTAAATTGGTGGCAGGGTTATTTTAAGTGGTCGCTTATGATGAAAGCTAAAGCAAAGGAAATTGAAGTTTTGTCAGGACATAAGGCGAATGATACGCTTGCGACTGAAACCAAAAATGGTAATCAAATTTATGGTTTGTGTCTAATACCACTTATCGGATTGGCATTATCCACATGTTTATTTGTAATATTTGAGACAAAGTTGAATTTATTTCTTAAACGTTTTAATTTAAACTTTTACTGGGACGGAATTCGAAATGGAGTTTTGTCGGTAAAATTTAAAGATATTCTGTATACTAGCAACAAGGTAGAAGTGTTTGTTACAAGAAGAAGAGATAAACATAGTTTAAATGATGTTTGGGCCTGGACGCAATAGAATTGGCATCTTCAGTACAAAAGCAGTTAACAAGAGTAACTTTTTTGTGTTCATGCTAATACTTTAACTATATCTAAAACGTAGTAAAAGCTATATGGCTTAGTGTTTTTGAAATTTAAATTATTCATTTATGTAAACTCGCTTTGGAGTCATATACATACTTATAATTGGTGAACGATACACAATCTATGCTGATTTACATACGTCTTGTATTACATACATTCATCGGTTAAAATTATACTATTCAATAATTCAGAGTTTTAAGTATGTACAAATCAATAAAATACAAGCATGTTGTAAGCTCATAAAATCAATAGCCATCAAATAAACCAAATTAAAGTCTAAAAGCTTATATTGCAAAATGAGAACTGTATTGAACTTATATGTACTTATATTTAAAAAAATCCTTGATATTATCAAACATCTTAAACTTATTTTTTTACCAATACATAAGAGTTATAGCATAGTCAACTCCTGCAGCACAAAACTCAAGAAATGTATTCTTTTGATAGTGGAAAAAAGGATAGGCTTCTTCCACAAAGTATGACTGACAACTATATGCAAATCTTCTAAAATACGTTTTTCTAGGAACTATATTCAAAGCCATTATTTTAAAGTCATCCGATGCATCTACTAATGCGCCAAAGAAATTGCTTTGAATAAAGCATATAAACAATGGCGTCATGCATGATCCGATCACCACCGCAAATGCTATTGGCCCAGTTTCCAATATAAAACTTTGATACCTGACCGCAAAGAAGAGCATTATAGCTAATGAGCCTAGCATGCCAACTTGATGAAAGGAAACGAGTACTGTACCCAATATGTCATTTAGTCTCAAATTTATCTGCCGTTGAATTCTGTACAGCTTGCAAATTTCTTCGTCGTCAAGAATTCCGTAATATCTTGTCGCCAATTTTAGTCTAGCACCTTGTTTCGAATGGATTGCCTCAACTGTTAAATCATCCAATATTGCAGTTGTCATAAAAACATGACATTCCGCTAGAAGCCCAAACGTAAGTATGACGTTCCCACAAGACTGCACCGCGCCAAAGAACATGAGTATCCAAGGAAGTAGTACCAGACTCCACTCAAATTCCAATTCAAGCCAATCCTTTAGAATGACATGAGTAGGTTCAAGAGGATGCAGACAAGTGAGTTGAAGCAAGAAGCAGAGAACCATCGAACCTACACCAGATGCCAACAGTAATAATTCAGCTTTTTGTTGGTATTTTTTGTGTTTTCGGTCCAGCTGGATGTTTCTTTCTTTCAGAAATTCGAGAAGTTTGTTGTTATACGCGAATAATTCATTGTACAGCCAAATTATATTGGAATTTTGTCGGATAGCTTGGATCGATAGACCAGATATGCTGCCAACAACTGCTAGTTCTCCCCATCCTATGACCATGGTAGCAAATGCGTAGGATTGTTGTGTTTTAGCAGTTTCAGCAAGAGTTCCACCATCTTCGGGGATTTCGCTTGGATTCAGATTCAAATATATTTGCAGAGCTTGAGCAAATAGAAATAGGCATCCTCCATTGAAACCAAATAACCTATTATAAAACAAAACAATATCATCAGTTAACTCTTTAAACTGTAAATAATATGTTTGTAGAACAGAATCTTTAATCTTACCCTTGAAATAGTAAATATGGGTGTGGTAATATAATTTTGTCTGATTTTTTGTCCCATGTGAAAAACGCTCCACCGCAAAATGTGAACGTGTAAAAACGCCATTTAACGTACTTTATTGCACGAGCAGACAACATTTTCGCGAGTTTTTTTGGGGGAATATGGAACGTTTTCTTGCTTATCAAGCTGAGTGATTGCTTTACTTCTTAGTATGCTTTTACTTCCTAACCGAAAGTTGTTTTGCGCTTTAAAAGGAAATCTAACGCTGGATATAAAAAGAGAAACATTTCGCAATTTTGCAAAACAAAAGTTATAAGAATAATAATAAGAGATATTAAAAAACGTGACATTTTAATGCAAAGCTATTTCTTGATTCTCGTATTGATTAGTGATACGTGACATGTGAGAAGATGCATAAAACGTCAGTTTCTACCTGAAAATGTTCAAGCATTTGTATAATTTGAATTTGGTTATGTTTCTACTTCTCCTTTGGTCATTGCCTAAGGCGCCATTATAAACCATTTTTTCCTCGTTTAATGTTCGTGCAAACTATACGTATTTATGAAAAAACACATGTAAGCTTCAATTTAATAAATATATTGATATGAAAAATTATAGTTAAATATAGTTAAAATTGTTATAAAATGATGGTATATTGAAAAAATACTTTTAGCTTAGCACTCGAGATAGTTTTTTAGTTAAGTAAAATTTCAAAGTTGTTGATACGGTTTGGCTTAAAGCCACCGAATTTTTATGTTTGACAATGGGCGTGGCAAAAAGAACTTTTACTGAAATTAAATGTATTTCATATCAAATTATACCATATGTAATTTTTTTTAAGTAAAAAAATATTTTTATAAAGCAGCGGAATTACTGACGAATTTATAAAATGCTTCTCTTAAAGAATAATTCGCTGTATATGGATGATATTTGGGGTCAGATGAATTTTCATGCTAATCATACCGTCTATAGTAGGACGTATCTACAAAAATCAACTTTGCAATGCAGAAGGTATTCCCTCCTTACTGACTTCATATTGGTACAATTCAACGTAATATGGTCGCCCTCAAAAGGATTTGAAGTCAGTGTATTACAAAAAGGGATTAGTCATCAACATGGAGTCGAAAATATATGCAATAAAAAGTATATTCGTGCTACGTTTTTCGTTTTATAGCGTTTAATATATTCCCTCAAATGATTTTTTGCTTAGCTTACTGCAGTTAGTTTGCAGCTCTATTTGTAAACGCTACGGAAGTACATGTCTTGATATATACCATGTTCTTGGTACTTTTTATTTCAGCATACATATATTACTCCACTTATCATATTTTCTTAACCAAGACTTCTTAGACATAAATAACGTAAAGTTCAAGGCTTAAATCACCCTGAACGCTTTATATTTTTACTTAAGGTCTTGATTTGTATAGTCTCAGTATAAAATCATACAACTTTGGTCTATATTCATGTTTTCATAACAGGTACAACATTTGAGTAATTAGTTTTTTATATAAAAGTACACTTCTTGAAAACGAGAAAAACACAAATCTTTTCAGATGTGCTTTACTTTACAAGTTGCTTGTTAGAAAATTGTATTGTGACTCATATGAAGTATTGTTGAACTATTCCCAACAAAACTACAGAAATCTTGAGCACTATATGAAAATTTCTGTCTTTCACCGTTATGCTAAAATGCCTAGAATAAATTTTATCTGAATTCTGCTTTTTTTATTTTTTTAGGATCGATTTTTATTCTGGTATTAAATTTGAGTGTACATAAATCAACAAGTGGCCTATTTGATAGGGCTTACAAAAGAAAGTCAAAGACTTACTTTGGAGCCGTCTCTTATTCCTTTTGACACATTTGAAAGATTGGTGGAGCACAAATTTAAAATATACTCTCGTGCTATCCGACTAGGTCAATACTCTTTTTACAAGCATTTTCTGCGAATTGAAAAAGACTATACTCAAACAATTAGACATGAAGCATTCCCCATTGTTTCGCAGTTGTGGTTTGAAAAATTAACGCCAGTTGGTATCTTGAGAAAACTTAGCGCGCTAACAAATGAGATTTCAGAACGATCTTGGCTGTACTTGAACAATTCGGAGATACATCCAAGCTGGAATAGTACATCTGTAACACATTTATACGAGGAAAATACATATTCACTAATGAAGTCCCATTTGGAAGAGTGCGACAAATCAGTAGTCATTTTAAGTGAAGAAGATAGCATTTCAATGTAAAGTAAAATGTAATGTAATGATAGTTCTCTTAAAGTAAAAGAAAAACCAGTTTTTAAGGGCAAGGATATATTAAACGAATGTTTTAATTCATATAAATATTTAGGATACCTGCCCGAGCATATGCTGTTAAGAGCAAGGTACATTTTTGAGACCGGCATTGTAAATTGGTGGCAGGTATATTTTAAGTGGTAGCTTATGATGAAAGCTAAAGCACACGAAATTAAAGTTTTGTCAGAACACAACATAAATTATATGGTTGCAACTGACCCAACAAATGGTAATCAAATTTATGGTTTAAGTTTAATACCATTTATTGGATTGGCATTGTCTATATGTATATTTGTGATATTTGAGACGAATTTGAATTATTTCTTAAACGTTTTAATTTCAAATTTTACTGGGGAAGAATTCGAAACGTAGTTTTGTTTGTTTACATTAAAGATATTCTGCATACTAACAACAAGGTAGAAATGTTTGTTACAAAAGGGGCAGAAAAACATAATTGAAATGATGTTTGGGCCTGGACGCAATACAGTTCGAAATGTCACTACAACAACATTTTACAAGAGTAACTTCTTTGGGTTCATGTTATTAATTTAACCATATCGAAAATGTTGTGCAAGCTAACTGGCTTAATGTTTTTCAAGTTCAACCTACGCATATATTTGAACTCCCTTTTCAATCATATACGCATAGTTGGTTAACGATATTTATTCCATGTTGATTATATTTTTATATGAGATGCATTCATTGGCTTCAATTTCTACCTAATTTGTGTCTTACAAAATAGGAAACAAGTCAAAAAATATATTTCTTTCACAAATATGAATTAAAGTCGTTTAACCTTAAAAATAAAAATAGTTTACCTCTTTTAATTTCTTGAAATCATAAAACTCTTGTTCCCCTTGCACAATTAAAACTATAAATGCATTAATTTTGCAATTTTCATCTACCAAATGAAAATTTAATGCAATATTATTTTGAATTCAAATCTAAGTTTATAGTGAGTTATAGTTTTTAAAAACCTTTTATCATAACAACTACAACATTTAATTAATTAAGTTTGCCTAAAGAGAAAACAAAATAAGAGAAAAACAAAAAAACCGAATAGTTGGCAAATATTTACGAGTAGATTCAAGTAACTAAAAAAAACCAAAACCGTACCGTGTTTTTTTCAAAACATCATAAACACATAGCAAAATAGACAGATTATAACTTTACAAATTCTTTAAGATACTCAACATACAAGAAACGTATTCCTTAAAATCAATGTTGCTATAACTTTTAGTAGAATGTTGGAATTCCATAAATATTTGTTGATGTTGTACCTGAGATTAAATTTTAGTTTAGACTTTCAGTTTGTAGCGTCTCAAAAATTACAAGATAGTAAACAGAGTGATATAATTGCAGTGAACTCTTTTCCAGGATGCACTATTCAAGTAATTAATTTCTCTGGCTTAAATATAAATTTTATGCTTTTAGTTCAACCAATCATTCTTATTCGCTATTTCTCATTTCCAAACTTGCTAACTTTATATCCGTTTGAATGGATTTCGTACAAGTCAAGAAGTATAACTGAATGGACTGAGGAAATGAGCTTGTTCCGTTTTAGTAAAGAAAATATTACGGACGTTAATCAAGCAATAAAATTTTACACAAATCTTTCAAAGTCTTATATACGAATGACTGTTAATCACCATTTCAATTTGCGTAGCAGAAGAACCAACTGCCGAACAAATATATACTATCATCCGCCAAGTCAGAAGGCTTTACAGACATTGTATTTCAAAGCTCCAGTTGGTACAATTATAAAGGACCTGTTTTGGATTGCATACCAGTACACCGGTATTCCAGCAGTTTTGCGAGATATTCAAATAATCACAGTTCCAAAGTATTCGATCCTAATATGTGAACCAAGTGAGCAAACGATCTGCTACAATGACATTGAAAGGGCGAAATGGATAAATGCCGTTCTAGGTAACTTTTACGAACTGTATATGACAGACGTCTTACTTTATCTACAAATATCATCTATATCAGTAGATTTGTATATGTTTTGTCCATATTGTGTGTTTTGTAGTGCTTACACGTTAATCTTCCTAAAGTCGTTTAGCTTCAATAAATTGAATACGTTGCAAAATAGTCAGCGAGACATACAAGAAATTTTAAAGAAAGGTCCAGAATATTTGGAATTACATCTTCAACAAGATATTCCCCAAAATTTTAAATTGCGACAAAAAAGTAAAGTATCAAGAAAAGCTGTTTTGGAACATGTACACAAATTGCCAATGATGGAGGCTTCATCTTTAGTTTACTTAGCAGATATTTTAATCATTTCGGACTTGTTTAAAAACAAAACAATAATTCAAGTAAATTTGGATTTTAAAACTGTTTCACTGAATGTTGAATTGGAATCCTGTAGAAGTTTAAATACCATAAAATATCATCCCAAACTTCAACCATCTATTTTTCGAAATTCTCGTAAAAGCGTGTCCTTACAGCAGGAGATGGGATTGGTGTTTCGACAACATAAGTTGCTTTTTCTAAGCTGTCATATGGAACAAAGCCATTGGGTACATCAACTTAAGGAACTGGTAATTGTATTTGATATTTATATCTGGTTTTGGCTATTTGTATTTGTTGTACTAACTTCATGTTTATCCATGCTTTTATCCAAGCCAACGAATAATATTACCGAACTAAATCCAAAAGTTTTCCTTGGAGCATGCTATCAAATTATTATTGCATTGCTTGAACAATCTTCAAATATATTTGAAAGTGAAAAATTTAAAAATAAAATAGCATATTTTCTTGCATTTTCGCCCCTTCCTTTTGCCCTTTGTACATTAATAAACGCGTACAAAGGTGATAATATAACCAACTTAACGCTGGAACCTGCCCTGGAACCTTTCGAAACATTTGAAAACTTATTGAAATACAATTTCAAAATTTTCTCGAAGCCTGTACCACTTCTTCAATATTCGCACTATAAATACAAATTAGATGTAGAAAAGGATTATACTCAAATTAGCAAACATGAAGCATTTCCAGTTGTTTCGCAGCTGTGGTTCGAAAAAATAGCCATATTTGGTATTATGAAAAAATTAAGCTTCTTAAGGAATGAAATCTCGCAGAAGTCTTGGCTTTTCTTAAACAACTCCGAAATACATCCTAACTGGAATAAGACAAATGTCTCTTCCTTTAAAGAAGTGTATTCTTTAATGGAATCTCATTTGGAAGAATGTGATAGATCAGCAGTTATCCTAAATGATGAAGATAGTATCCCAATGTTTAATACGCTAAAAGTAAAAGAAAAACCGGTTTACATGGGCAAAGATATTGTAAATGAGTACCTGAATGGTTACAAATACTTTGGGTACTTACCAGCTGAATTACTTTTCAGAGCAAAGTATCTATATGGGACAGGTATTGTAAATTGGTGGCAACAATACTTTAGGTGGTCTTTGATGATGAAAACTAAAGTTAAACACGAACAAATTGTGTCTGCACCTCAGCGAAACAACACAAATAGTATTAGGAAAAGGAACAGAAACCAATTAAACTGTCTTTGCTTAATTCCAGTAATTGGATTGAGTGCATCTATGTGCTTGTTTGTTGTAGTTGAAAGTAAACTTGGAAAAACTGCCCTAAAACATATTAGCGTTCGTTTTGGGTTGCAAAAAGTCTCAATTTTTTCGTTTCGTAATTTTAGGGACACTTTTCGTTTAAATAAAGTCATACAAATGGCTGGAATAAAATTCAAAAGACAGATAAAATCTAAATCCACATGGGATTGTAAAATGCGACATATAAAATAGTACCAGTTTTATGTGTTGAATATTATGCCTATTATGCATTTTCTTAATCACGTGGAAGTCATAAATAGTGCAGAAAATGACATTGCCGCCCTACGTTTGAATTTAGTTAATTCTTATCTAGAATATTTTCTTTATTTTATAGATTGGTTGTTAGATTTACCATAAACCGCAAAAAACAAAACCTAGCGTGTCACAATGTTAATACGAGCTCTTGATAACGACTACAACATTTTGATAATTGTTTTTGTAAGCCGAATATGTAATTTATTTGTAAGAAGAAAGGTACATATTAAAAAATTGTATAACCCGAAGCTTAGCATTTTGCTTTAGCAATCAAAACATTTTGGCAGACCAGGAATTAAGTTTCTTATTCTAAGCACAAACGGTTATTTAAATTTTTACAGGAAATAATATCAAAAGTAATTATTAAACTAAAATCAGTCGAAAAAACAAGACCAAAATCCAGACAAATAAAGTAGACATAACACACTAACAATTTAACTGTTATACTTGCAACATTAAATCGTAGACTTTGTTTCAAAAACTTTGATAAAATAGTCTTAAAATTTTTCTGATTTTCTTATCATATTTAAAAATAACATAAATTTGTTTACTATGTTCAGTTTCGTCAAAGTCCTTGTAGTAGTTCAAATAAAATTTTATTTAAGTTTCACTAATGCGTCACCTCTTCAGGAGCAAGATAGATTCGGACTGGAAATTGATGTTGCAAATGCGTTTCCTGGATGCATTGTGCGACTAATTAACTTCTCCGGTCAAAATATACATTATTCAGTAGTATCTCAACCAATTATTCTACTTCGCTACTTTTCATTTCCAAGCGAACTGAGTTTACACCCATACGAGAGGTATTCAAAGATTGATTCATCTTACCTTAATAACGCTGATGTTTCGGAAATAAATCCAAACATTTCAAAAGGGTATGTAGACTTGACAACAAGTGACCATTTTTTCGCAGGAAATAGAAACCTTAATTGTGAGGTAAATATATACTATCATCCACCAAATCAGAATACACTTCCATCCATGTTCATAGAAACTCCAGTAGGCATCATAATAAAAGATCCATTTTGGATCAGACACGAACTCGTTCAAGATGTGGCCAGCCAAATGCGAAACGTTCAAATCAGTACCATCCCAAATTATTTCGTCCTTGTTTGCAAAGAAAACGCACGCACAATATGCCACAAGAAAGAAGAAACAGCAAAATGGGTGAATGCCGCTCTTGGGCAACCCACACTAGTTCAAATGACTAATATTCTAGTCTATTTACAAGTAACTTCAGATCATCAACATCTCTACATGTTTTGTCCATATTGTAGTTTATGTGATCCATAACAATTTGTGTATCTAGACAAATATGCGCAACCTACCCTAAATGTATTACAGGAAAACTACAGCAAAATAGCAGAATTTTTGAAAACAAAACCAACAAATTTGCAGTTACACCTTCAAGCTTATCCACCTCAATACGATGACCTCATTCAAACAAATCGAATAACACCGAGAGCTGTATTAGAAAATATTCACAGATTAAAAGTGAATACACACACGCCTTTGCTATATTTGGCAGATATTCTAATACTTAAAAACATGTTTCAAAACATTACACAGTTTGATTACGTTTTTACAATTAAAGACCCTCTCGATGTTCAATTTGAATCTTGTCCAGTGTCAACTAAAATTCAATATCACCCCAAACTAGTGCCATCAATTATGAGGAATAGTCCAAAACGTTTAGCTTTGCAACAGGAAATTGGATTTTTATTTCGAACTCACAAACTTCTCTTTGTAAGCTGTCACAAGGAGCAACCCCACTGGATACACCAGCTTAAGGAATTAGTAGTTGTGTTCGATACTTTTACATGGATCCTCCTTTTACTATTTATATTTCTGGTGTCACTAATTCCAAACTACTTAACGGTTAACATATCTGAGCTGCAAAATGTGTATCCTAAATTTTGCAAAAGCACGCCTTTCTATTTATTTGCCGTGATTCTTGAACAATCTGCAAATATATTTGATGGTGAAAAAGTTATTAACACAATGGCTTTTTATTTTACGTATTCAGCAATTCCTTTAGCATTACTTATTTTAGGTAATCAATACAAAGGCGACAATATCACAAGACTAACTTTGGAACCTCCTCTTGTGCCTTTTGATACATTTAAAAGTTTAGTTGAAAATAACTTCAACATTTTCTCACGACCCTCCAGATTATCGGCATATTTTTTATTTAGAGACGTGTTGGGTGAAGGTGTGACGGATTTTAACCAAACAAATAAACACGAAGCGTTTCCTGTCGTGTCGCAGCTGTGGTATGAAAAGGTCATGTCAATTGGTACCTTGAAAAAACTAAGTACATTAACAAATGAAATTTCGGAGCGGGATTGGTATTACTTGAATAACTCTGAAATACATCCAAGATGGAATACTACAAATGTAGGTGGTGTGTATGGGGATAAATCATATTTCCTAATGGAATCTCATTTAGAAAAGTGTTACAAATCTGCAGCAATTTTAAGTGAGGAAGATGTAATTCCAATGTATAACGCCTTGAATGTAAAACAAAAACCAGTATTTCTAGGCAAAGATAACATAAACAAATATTTTAATGGATATAAGTTTACTGGATATATTCCCTCTAATATAGTGTTTAGAGCTAGACACTTTTTTCAAACGGGTATTATCAATTGGTGGCAGGGACATTTTAGATGGTCGCTTATGATGAAAACAAAAGTAAAGGAAGCACTCATATTGTCTAGAGATAACTCGAGCAAAGATCCAAATCTTGGGATAAGTAATGCAAATCAAGTCTATGGGCTTTGTTTAATACCTGTTTTTGGATTGGGATTTTCGGTGTTTTTGTTTCTAGTATTTGAGTGTAAACTTGGTAAGCATTTTGTGTTACTTTTTGTTCCAAAAAAATGTCTGGGAAAGTTATTAGAAGTAGGACGTTTTAGGTTGCATAAAACATGGACACTTTTACCTGATAAGAATAAAGTAAATGTAATTTTTGTAAAAACTGATTTTTAAGAAAGGAAATTAAAAATAGTAGTAATAATTGTGAACGTTCTTTAAAATAATAATATCTAATTTATACATTTGTTTATAACAATGTTTAATTATTTAAAGCGTGCCTAATAATATGGATAATAAAATATATTTATTGAAATAATGTGTATATTTCAGCAATTTGTTTGTAGCATTAAAGAAATAAGTCTCGTATATTTACAGTCGTCAAAGATGTTTTTAATATACACATAGTTTAATAATTCATGGCATCTATCTGCAAATAAACCTGTTTTTTTTCGTTTACTCTATGGTTACGGAATAAGACAGCAAGAACCATTGCACATAAACGGTTTCGTTTAAGTATCTTTGGATTCTGTGAATCTTACAAATCCCATCTTCCAGAATTTCAAAGAACGCATGTTTCTAGTTTGTACCTGCCACCCTGTCTATTATGCACTCTTTCTACACTCAAATCATTCAACATTTCTGTCACTAAACATACAAAATAAAAAATTCAACCTCCTGTGCGGAACATGACATCTTATTCTTAGGATGAATTTAACAGCATTAAATACTAGTTTTCTATTTATGTGGAGTACAATTTTCACCATGTCTCAAATTTTCATTTTTCCGGCTTCGTTTAAATATGCCTCAAATTT